>AYEL01079955.1:0-58455 GCA_000484575.1 Olivierus martensii | reverse complement strand
GCGCTCAAGTAGGTGTAGATATTCTGGGTCCATATCCGCGATCCAGGAAAAATAATAATTATATTTTGGTAATGACTGATTACTTTAGTAAATGGGTAGAACTTTTCCCGTTGAGAGACATAAAAGCAGAAACAGTCGTAAAATGTATGGTGAACGAGTATTTTTGTAGATATGGTTTACCAAAGACTTTAGTTTCAGATAACGGGCCACAATTTATCTCCCATTTGATGGCCGAAGTCTGCACCCAGTTGGGGATTAAGCATGTATTCACCACTCCTTATCATCCGCAATCCAACTTAACAGAACGAGTCAATAGAACCTTAGGATGTATGATCTCAGCGTACATTGACAAGAATCACCGAGATTGGGACATACACCTCCAACAATTAGCAATGGCCATCCGATCAACCGTCCAAGATTCCACCCAATATACTCCGGCGAAATTACACCTTGGACGAGAAATTATGCTTCCGTGGGACCGCCTCACCCAGTACCCGAACCCACCGACGTCTGTAGAAGATAAATTAAACAATCTACAACGAATTATGAATTCGGCCAGGAGAAACGTCCAATCTGCACAGAACCAACAACGTCAGCACTATAATCGGCGTCGTAGACAACAAACATTTCAGGTGGGTGATCTTGTGTTATTAAAAACTCATCCAATTTCTTCTGCCCGTAGACAATTCAGCGCCAAATTGGCACCCAAATGGGCAGGACCATACGAAGTTTCTAAAGTGCTATCTCCACTGAACTACGAATTAAAGGATCCAATCAGTGGAGCGATTCATGGTGGCCAACACATAGCCAACCTAAAGAAGTACCGCCTGTTTACCAGGCCATCTTACCCAGTAAGGGATGTCACCGGAGACGCACGTGATACAAGACCTACCGCTCCAGTAGATGGTTAATTATATTAATGAACATAATTGAGTTATAAAATGTTCTAAAATTATTTCCTTTTTTTCTTTAATTTAGTTAAATAAATACATAAATAGTACTACATGTATGTATGTATGTATTATGTTTTTGTATACATTTAATTATTTTATCCGATCTATATATATAATTAAAGAAAAAACTAAATAATTTAAGAATGTTTTTTATAGCTCAACTGTGTTTATTAAAATATATGGAATAATCAAATTTATTTAAATATTAATTTTTCTCGATTTTTTATTTTAATTTTTACTTTCTTATTCTTAAAATTGTTTAATCGGATGAGTTATAATAATTGAAGTTTTAACTTTCAAAATTCTTAACTTTAATATCCAATTTCCTTTTTGAAAATTCTATATACACACTTTCAGTCTTTTGGATTCTTATAAAATATTTTCTTTCACATGAATTATAAATTTTAATCGGATGAGTTATAATAATTGAAGTTTTAACTTTCAAAATTCTTAACTTTAATATCTAATTTCCTTTTTGAAAATTTTATATACACACTTTCAGCCTTTTGGATTCTTATAAAATATTTTCTTTCACATGAATGTGAGAGTAAACTTGAAAATGGTTTTTTCAAATGGTAAAAATTACACGTTAGAAATATTCGATATATTTTTATTAATTTATATTTCAGAAATTAAAAGTACCGCTTTTTCCAAATTATTTATAGACTTTCTTATTGATTAATTATAAATGGGAATATTTACAAAATATGGCGATTCTTATTATTCAAATTTTATTGTAAATGCTGTATACGTGAGTGAAACCACAACTATTGATTTTAGGCTATCAGTTATAATATTAACGAAAGATATTTTATAAAAATTTCAATTAGAATACTGTACTGTAAAATAGCTTACTTATGAAATATCGCAAAAAATACAGTTACTTTTTATGCTATGCTATCATTAACCTGACATTGTCAAATTAGTTTTCAATTAATCGAAACCATAAATTCATGATGTTTATTCTCTTAAAATGATAGGGGAAAGTTGGCTAAATTGTACATCTAAAAATAATGCTCCTGGAAATTAAACTATCAATCCAAAACAAAAAAAAAAAAAAATCTGTTTTTTGCTTAAAAGTTTATTTTGTCGCATCAAATTCTAATCAAAATAAAATTATAAAAATTTATAATTTTTCCCATAAATAATAGAAGAAAAAAAAGGGATAATTTGGTACGATTTAGAGTACCGGTTGGCTAAATTGTACCACGTGATTTTAAACTGTATCTCTAAGAAAGTCAGAAATATTTTTAAGAAAAAACGAAACAGTAATAACATATTTATTTCTTATAAAATTTTAGAATATTTCAAATAATATTAGAAAAAGGAGAGAGTTATTAATATCAATATTGATCTGTAGAAATTGTTATTCATTAAAAAAATATAATTAAATTACAAAAAATATTCATTCATATTTAAAAGAACTTATAATATTCAATAAACTTTGCTTAAGTTTATGAATTAGGCCCTAACTGAACTTCACAAAACTCTTCATTTTTTTCTGGAAATCTACTACTGTACTACCAATTATTTTTTGGTACATTTAAGGCACATTTTGAAAATATCAGGATTATCAGTGCATGTTTCATGCAACCGCTTTTGGCATTTAATGCATTTAATTCAGTCTATTTTGGGGTTCCTTTTATCAAAAATAGTAGCCTCCACTAGCTACACAAATATTATCATCTGTGTTCACAGAACGCTCTCCAGCATTAAACGCAATCAGTTGTTCTTTGGGCCCATCTTCATTTTTTTTCTACATTAACGTATGAATTACGTATCAAATATAGTGTAAATATATTCTATCTAAATAAATTACAATCAAACGGGCCTAGGGCATCGATGAAAATAAGTCAGATAAATCATGCTAGTACGATTTACCAAACTTTCTTCTATTTCATAAAATTGAAGAACTACAAGAAAACGTCTAATGATTTTGCCAATCTGTTAAATGATACCACATAATAGATAAAATTCGACAAATGAAATTTTATAGTAATAAATTTGGATGTTCATTTTTCACTTTTGAAGTGGCTTAGACAAAATTCCGAAAACTTACATCAAAGTTTGAAAAAAAAATGATATTTAAAGTTAACTCATCATTAAATCGCTTGAAATCGAAAATAATATGGCGGCATTCATATAAGATACAACAGAACAATGTTGACATATTAAAAAAATGATAATTCGTTTAGGAAAAACAGCGGTAATACGATTTAACGTACCGTACGATTTGGCCTACTTTCCCCTATATTAATTATATAAAAAAATTCCCAAAATTATATTTACATTCAGCGATATTAAAATATTAATTATTGTTTTAAATTTTAACAAGATATCTTAAAGTTTAATTAAAAATAAATAAGTCATTTTGCAATTTAAATATAATAATGAACCAAAATTCATATGGGCTGTCATCTTTATCAAACTTAAAATATTTTAGTTATTAATCTTAGATTTAATAAGTGATCATTATTATTAAACAGAATAATATTTTTTGTTTATTTAGTGCTTGTGAGTTAGTTACTCTATACTTTTATATTTAATTTAAACTACTGTAGTTTCTAAACTCATCTATTGTTTATAATGAATCATATTAAGTATTTATGATCGTATAATACAATATTAAGAATGCAGTATTCTGTAAAAATGCTTTAAAATAGTTTCCATTCCAAGCAGAATAAACAATTTTATGATTAATTTCATTACTTTTCTATTTTCTCTAGAAACTGCGCACTAACAAATAGACATATGAGCATTTCAAGAAATATATTTGTTTGCCTATAAAACTTGAAAGTGTTACTTCATGTCCAACTCTTCCATTTACAAGGCTATAAAACTGACATTTTTCTTCATTTTAGTTATTTATGGATTTTATAAAACATCAAAATATATTAAAATTTATTGTATTCTTAAATGTTGTTTCGGCGTGTTAAAGAACATTTATTTTGCTGAAATGTTTTCACTCTAGCACTAAGACAACTACATTGGATTTAATAAAAGTTTTGTATGAATAATATAATACTTTTCATTTTCCTACATAAAAGAAATCATGTAACTTCTAAAAACAAAATATTTCCATAATTCATTAGACGTACTATACTATATGGCCGGGTGGATGCTCGGCATTGCTCGGGAATTTCAGGTATATAATATAGTTATATTATCAAGATATCAGCACCCTTACAAGTATTAAAAAATTTAATTAGTTTAAGTTAATTTATAAATTATCTTAGCATGAATTATGATGCCAAATCACACAGGCGCCACAGACCCTTTCAGAGCCTAATACAGGCTAACCAACACCCCTGATTGAGCAGCCGGATGGCCCAGTGGTAACTCGTTGGTGTGCCACGCAGAAAGACCCGGGGTCCGGCATCTCCTGAAAAGTTTTTTCGGGGTTCTGAGCCCGGTCCGGCAATTCCCGTCCTTCATCATCCACGGATGTGGGTGCAGCCGGTGCCGGTGGTTGGAACTAACCCGCCCCTTAGTAATCTCACTAATTGGAAACGGGTGTAAAAAAAAACCCTGATTGAATTGAAAATTAGAGGGACGCTGTTCAACTCATTGGGCACAAACCCCGCCGATTTATATGCAAACTTTATGTATAAATTTACAATAAATCATGCAGAGTATCATTTGTCCACATATTTCATTTATTATAGCATTTTATTTACTATAGGATGATGGCATGGTGATATCATATATCCATAGATTTTTGTGACGTTTCTACGTCACGATAACGTTATATAACTCATTATATATTTAGAATCCATTGGCTTTTTGTCCCATTTCACCATTGATTTAACCAGTGTATTATGTCGCGATGATGTCATCATAAGGCTGAACTCACACCTACCACAACAGAATCACACTAGACTGCAAAACGGTTGTTGCTTATGAACGGTCGTGAATTAATATAGTAACGCATAATATAACTCACACAGACGACTAACTGAAATTGGTTTCAACGGTTGTCGCAACGCGTGGACAGATATCACTCACAAAATTGTAGCAATCGGTAGTCGAGCGCAACACACATAGGGCGACATACGACCACTAGCCACCGACAGCGCTTCCTGCCAATCAGTTAATCCGTTACCTACTGCGCATACATATGCGAAATTGATACCCACTCATGTCTGTTGGTATTCGCACGAAATGGCGGCCAAAAGCAAATATTTTGACATGAAGTTCTTTATAGATGAGATCCACAACTTACCATGTATTTTAGGACTATACTTCCGCTGCTTATAGCAACCGAATTGAAAAAGCAAAGGCATGGCAATTCTTTTGCTCCAAATTTGTCGTGTAAATCAACCACTCGCGAAACATTTATAATAATCGCGAATGGTTGATTTAGACGACAACACAACCACACAGTAACCACAAAATAATTTCAAATGTCTGGTATGTGTGAGTTCAGAATAAAGCGATGTAATATCACCTGCTATTATATAACCCTGATGTGATATGGCGAAAACATTTTATGACGTTTCGCCACATGATGTCAATCAGTGACGTCATATACTGTTACGTCACAGGTACTCCCTTGATGTCATAAAGAATTCGAACGAAATTTTGACTTATATATGATATTCCTCTTGTAAACCTAAAATGCCTCACCCCTGCGGGTATTTCTTAAATGTCATAATTTTCTGGATGGTCTGGTGTCAATCCTTTCCTTCGTGCAAAATTTCAAGTTCCTATCATGTCCGAAAGTGTCCAAACAGTTTGACACTAAGATAGATAGCCTGTTACCTCTTTCCTTTATAATATAGATACGGTGACCACATTTTTTGAAGAAAATGAAAGACAAATCAGAAATTGTTCCATAATAAGAAAAAGCAGAATCTGTTTATTTATTTCATTAAAATTGAAAAGCCATGTAATATTTACTATAAAATATAATAAACAATACCAATAATAAGCAATACAGCGTTTAAACAATCATATTATTACTTTAAAAAAATTTAATTTTGTAAAAAATTTTTCACAGGAATTAAATTTTTTAATAAATCGGGTTTATGTTTAAAAATTCAGAAAACTCTATACACGTCATGTCGAAATTGTCTTTGGTATTGGAAGCATTTCATATGCTTCCAATGTCTCGATTTTTAATTAGGTTATTTTTCACAGGAATTAAATTTTTTAATAAATCGGGTTTATGTTTAAAAATTCAGAAAAACTCTATACACGTCATGTCGAAATTGTCTTTGGTATAAATATATGCTTCCAATGTCTCGATTTTTAATTAGGTTTTTTCAGTGATCGACATATTATTCACTAATGAAATTACCCGTTCAGTGGGGACATTACATCCGGGAGACAGAAACAAAATTCAAAGATTTTTAAAATATTTTTAAATAAGTTTAAAAACATTTCTACTTTGCGAAATATTTAAAAATTATAACTCATTTACGTTGGCAGGACTCGTCATTTTGTCGCATTCTTTGATCTTTTCACAGAACAACCTCGTTGTGCAACGGTTTTCAATTCACAAAATAAAGAACGAAATGGCCATTTTAGAAAAATCTGAAGGACAGGGAGGTGAAATAAAGGACTGTACTCTTAAATAAAGGACGTATGGTCATTTTAGATCCATTAAGACTTTTTTAATTTCTAACAGTTATACAAATAAATCAAAGCGGTAACAGGATCACTAGTTAACGTTATTTTTTTAAAAAGAATTTCGGATGAAGATCTCTTCTTTGTTGTCAGAAAATTCTAACAGTTATACAAATAAATCAAAGCGGTAACAGGATCACTAGTTAACGTTATTTTTTAAAAAGAATTTCGGATGAAGATCTCTTCTTTGTTGTCAGAAACAATTTTTCTTACTTAATATAAGATTAATGTAAGGTTTTTTTATTTACATTTTATCCTTAAAGATAAGTTTATAAAAGAAAAGTTACTGAATCTAAATAAGAATTAATGATTTACATCATTTCCATCTGCTTCTAATGATAAATAAAAGAAAAACAAGCTTCCTGCGAAGAATCTGAATGTTATAAACTAATATTAATCATATATACAAAAATCTAATTAGATAGCTTTCTTCAACAAAAAAAATTTTTTTTTGCATTCTCTAAAATAACTAAAATGTATAATGATCAAAACCTCTCTCCTATTCGTCAACTAATATTAATCATATATACAAAAATCTAATTAGATAGCTTTCTTCAACAAAAAAAAATTTTTTTGCATTCTCTAAAATAACTAAAATGTATAATGATCAACACCTCTCTCCTATTCTTCTGTTGTTATGTTATAAAATATGATCATTATATTATTAGAAGAAAAATAACATTTTACTTTTCGAAATACTGCTTATTTGTCTTAAAAGATATATCGAGTTTTGTTGTTTGCAAGTAGATATAAAAAAAACAGGAAATTCTTTTTAATGACAGAAAAAAAATAGAGGATAAAGTTTGTTGTAACATCCATTTCGATTTATCGACATTCTCATTATGATATAAGTGCTTATTTGTCTTAAAAGATATATCGAGTTTTGTTGTTTGCAAGTAGATATAAAAAAACAGGAAATTCTTTTTAATGACAGAGAAAAAAAAAAATAGAGGATAAAGTTTGTTCTAACATCCATTTCGATTTATCGACATTCTCATTATGATATAAGTTTTTTGTATTCGTTTAAAGTAAATAATCTCTTCTACCAATAGCCAGTTTTAAATAATTTAATCTCGGCAAGATTTTTTTTTTAATAAAATCTTTCAGCTTCTTTATCTAATATTTATTAAAAATTCATTATTCGTGTTTTCCATAATTTGCATGATATTCTATTAATCTTTGAAAGGTTAAATATAATTTGAAAATTTTTCTCATTTTCAGGGAAAATAGACTAATATTTCAGTAATAATTTAATAACTATTATAGTAACGCAAAAAATTATATATAAATACTTTATATTTGTATTGACCATTCAGAAATTATAGGAAATATTTTCCCATCTTTTGTAATTAAGAAAGCTCTTAAGGAAAAGAAGAGTGAATATTTCATTGGAGGTAAACTAATAAATTTAATTGAATTATAGACAAAAATAAATATATGCGTAAGGAATACTAGAAATAAGGATGTGGTCTTTAATTTGGTTTTCGATTTGCAATTCTAAAGATTTCTCAGAATTGCAGTTAACAGCACTTTCTTGTGTTCAATAGAATAAACTGTATTTGTCTGAAAAGCTCATTGATCGCAAAAAAACAAACCATTCATACAATAAACTTTCTCATACTGAGAATAAAACATGTGAGAATGAAAAGGAGAGTGTTAGTAAACCTAACCTTTCTGGAATTTCGCTGTTTTAACGAAAAGGAGATGACAATGTAGTTGCCAACAAAGCCACGTAAAGTCAATTTTGTTCCAAAATATGTGAAAAGCCAAATTAAAGAGAGATATTATAAATTATACCGTACTACTTATTGCTATTGATAATGTTACTCATATATAATTCATTACTTACTACAATATTCTAATTTAACTCTCGTTTTATAATTTATATAAATAACTTTCGTCCTCTCTCCTTGTTGTTCTACAGAATCAAATAAGTATCAATTTTAATAACAAATTGTTACTTATGTTATTGTTGATCTAGTTTTTCAAAATAAAGAAGTACTTCTTATACTTTATATATCTGTTATCAAATAAGTATCAATTTTAATAACAAATTGTTACTTATGTTATTGTTGATCTAGTTTTCAAAATAAAGAAATACTTCTTATACTTTATATATCTATCATCATTCGAAAAGAAACAGACAGTGACAGATTAGATGTGAGCAATTGTTGCAATTTATCAATATTTTATTTATTAGGATAAATTGCTTACAAACTCAATATCGGAATGACATTCGTCAAAGATTGATATACTAAACGATTTTGCAGTAGAACATCACTTTTATTCTTTCTATATATAATGCATTATAATACATCATCTTTAATGATTTATCTTAAATAGAGGATGAATAATATAAATTGAGTATTGTTTTATTAAACCTTATGCGAAAGTTTAAGCAGTGTGGCACTTTTATTGAAAAAATTTAATTGTATAGATTCTTCTACATTCTTTCATTGAAAAGGGACCTAGGGAAAAATGAATATCCTAATCATTTATCTTTCTATTCAAGTTATTCTTGAATACCGGGTTTCTCCTCTTTTCATCTAGGAAAGTTCATGAAATTCGATAAACATGTTCTAAATTCTGTACGCTCTCTTAGAATCGTGACAAATTATGGTTAGATTCAGAGCAACATTCGAAAATCGAGAAATATTCCACGTTTTTATGACTTTATATCTCATTAAATTTTCGTAAATTGATCTGCCAAAGGATTACATTTTATCAAATTTATTTGTACACAAAAATTATATTTTATTTTTACTTTGCTAAAATAAATAGGTTAGATTTTATATATCAAAAAAAATATATATATATATATTTTTATCAAGAAAAGAATTCCTAGACGACCATCATATTTTTTATTTTATTTTTTCTGAACTGTAAAATTTTTAAATTTATAACTTAATCAGCAAAATATTGCATGATTAATGAACTAGATATAAGCTCACGTTAATTATGAATAAATATTTATTGTTATCCGTGATGGCTTTACATTGTCAACATTGCATAAGCACCAAAACAATGAGCGGATAATTTAAATCTTATGCAAATGCCAATTGCGGCATGATACTTAGCGCGATATCTGACACTGTACTCAAATGATATTTCTAAGTTATCTTTTACACTGCATTATCTAAAAATTTTAAATTCTAATTTGATCAAACTAGTGTTTAATTCTGTCTATTTTTCTCTCTGGCCACTTAATATGATAAGCACATATAACCGAGACAATTACTTTGCCAATATACACAATCAAAATTGTAATCCTTACAGTTCGATGCTGTCGTTGCCTTATCTAGGTTGTTTGGCGATTTTATTTATGAGCTGCAGAATAGACAAATGCATTTAAATTAGACAGAAGTTAAGTAATATAAATCCGTTCGTCACAAATTAAGATTCTCGAGTTCTTTATAAGCGACTTGGTTAAAAATTTAGATGTCGGCAGAAATTTTTTACCCCTTTTTAATAACTAAATAAATAATTGCGTCGACGAAATTACTAAATAAATGATTATTTTCTGAAATTTTGCAATCAGTAAGATGCATTCAAGAAAGAAATTTAATTAAATAATAATAATAATTCGATGTTTGTTAGTTTTCTAAAGAAAAATATTCGAAAGTCTCTTGATTGCACAAGTAAATAATTCAAGTTTCGATTATCTTTTCAGACTATGTCATGAATATCTTGGCAATGTTTGTTGTTTGGGGTTCAATATGATGTAAAAAATTGCGTCAGTAAACCTTGTTTTTATGCTATTTATATCAAGTACGTCCACTATATATAAACAGAATTCTGTAAATATTTATCGCGATAATTGATTATAAAAACTTTTATCGATCTCTACCTTTTAGGAAACGAAAAAAATCGTACTAAATAGTCGGCCATCGAGAAAAACGTAGATCTAATGGTCTTTAGCAAACCGCTTTAGAAAGACGTATTAAGAGTTAAAATAATAGCTTTTCTTGAGGAGAGAAAAAGTGAATGTTTTATTTATAAGATTCTATATAAATTATATATAATATAATCTCTTAAGAAGTTATGCGATTTATCCTGTTCTCTTCTTCTAATTTAAAACCATTTAGATGTTTACCACATTAATTTTATGGCACCAAATTATTACCATAACCAAGAAATACTTTCACCTTATATTTAAAACATTCACACATACTTGTTTATACACATTGTTCATCAATAAGAGAACAAAGTGAAAAATTAGGCTTACTTTTTGTATTGATATAGAACATAGGTTCTTAACTTGGAGTATTCATACCCCTTGGGAGTATGAATACCCCAAGATTCGATCTCTTGGTACTGGTATTTATTTTATTTAATATATTAATTTTTATTTGGATAGTACGTGAATATTTAAATTTAATAGTATTGTATATTTACTGTACAAGGGGGTATTTACTGTGTATTTACTGAACAAGGGGGTATGGGACCATATTGGACAATCCATTGGGGGTCTGGAGTCATCAAAAGCTTAAGAATCCTCTGATATAGAATATTGTTATCGATATAATAAATTGTTAAAGATTCTCTTGTTAAATTGAAATTACATACATATATACATATAAAAAATTATATAAAGATCATGTATATAAGTATACTTTCTTACAGAATTAGAATAAAAAGTACTGTATAAATATATAACGTATGGCATATATTATATGCCAAAAATCTGCAATCATTTGCAATATTTATTTGATGCATAATTCACTTTCGATACAAAGAATTCGAACAATATAAATAAGTTTGCATTGATCGGATTCTAACGTTTCATAGCCTATGTATTATTATTCACTAATAAACTGTTCTTTTTAATTAAATCATACAAATTCTCATCTTTGTAAAAGTGCAATACATTCAGTAACAGTATAACATTCAATAGAAAAATGTTTTCAGATTAATTTTAAATTTTTTGTAAGTTCTTTAGGAATATTGTAATTCATTATATTTATTGATTTAACGTTTATTTTTAATGTTCTAATAGGATTAAAGTTAAGGAAATTTCTTTTTTCTTTTATCATTCAAAACATAAAAAATAAAATAAAATCTTTCATGGGAATACGAAAATCTGATTTAAGAATTTTATTTTTCCACAAACATAAACAATTATTTAAATTAGAATTTAAATAATAACTGATTTATTTTGTTTTTAAGTAAGAATATAAAATTTACCAACTATTTTCGTTTAATTTTTGGTTTTTATTTTCTATCCAATTGGGAAAACTTACTTTATAAGGTTTCAAGTAGTTAATTAATAAATTAATCAGTTTGTCAAACATTTTATAATTTTATAATCCTTATAATGATTTATGCTAATTAAATTTTAAAGGTTTTTTTTTCCACTGTACAGGAATAATTAAAAATCAAAATAAATAATTTCAGAGAGCTTTATCAACTAAGAAATGTTATTCCAAGAACATTAAGATTTTATAGCAAGATTAAACCTATTTATCTTAAAATTATATTTAATTTTTTAATTGATTTAGTTTATGAAGTAACTGTGTTGATTAATAAATTAAAATAATTAAAATTTATTTAAAGTAAATACTGTAATAATAATTGATTAGATGTGGAAATGTAAACTTCAAACGTTGACGAGTTTTCAAACGTTGACGAGATTTTCTACTAAATCATCTTTAATTTAATAAAAGTTGATAATCTGTTTTGTAGCATACGTTAAATACTTATCCCGAAAGTTTTCATCTGTTTTCGCTTGAGTCGATTTAATCTGAATTATATTGATTTTTAAATAGAAAATTGCATAATTCAAGAGGAAAACGAAATCAGTTGCAATGAGAACTTCATAAGTTACATAAATACTTAAACATGCTTTAATGTATAAAGTATATCTTACATTTTTATTATAAATAAGAAGTATAATAAAAGGATATTTATAATAAAATATTGAAATTTTATTTTTTAAAATAATGTATAAGAAAATAAATAGTTTTAAGAATTGAGAATGTTACATCAGCATATATATAAAGTTCAAATGCATGTGCTACTCAATGAAAGAAATACAGTACAGGATTATATAATTCATATCAACTTGATTTACATATATAATGTAAAATAATATATATTATATAGTTAGTATAAAGATTAAATCTTATATACTATAAATAACATGAAAATTTAAGAAAAAAGAGCTTTATTGAATATAATTAATGAAAATCTATATATGTATAATGGAATATATATAAGTCCCATAATAGGTTACAGTAGGTTGAAAAAATTAGAATTTACTATTGTCAGTTAAATAGATTATTTAATTTTGTATAAAATAACATTTTAATTATGCACGAAAATAAATGCTAACGAACTATAAAAATAATCATTTACATATATTGATCTCTATTCTTTCTTCTTTAATATTTATTTCCCTTACATTTTGTTCAATTAATCTATTAATGAGTTTAAAAATATTTGAATTAAACTTACTTCATAAACACTCAAATAAACACTATTTTCTTATATTTATTTTGGAACGAAAATAATAAATTTAAGCTTTCATCATTTTTGCATCAATTAACAAACCTTATAAATAGTTTATTTGTAATCTTAGGTAATCGATATTCAGGGCCGGTTCCATAGATGAGACAGCGAGGCAAACCTTCATAAACACTCAAATAAACACTATTTTCTTATATTTATTTTGGAACGAAAATAATATATTTAAGCTTTCATCATTTTTGCATCAATTAACAAATCATATAAATAGTTTGTTATTTGTAATCTTAGGTAATCGATATTCAGGGCCGGTTCCATGGATGAGACAGCGAGGCAACAGCCTCTGGCGCAAAAATGAATTGTAACTGTATGAAATGAATAAATGAAAAACAGAAAAATATTAATGTGGAAAAATTCGTACAAAATGACAAAATTACGTTGTTGTAGCGCTAAGAATTTTGTTAACACAACCTGTAACTGTAGCTGCAGTTGAGCGCAGTTTTTCTAAACTGAAAATTAAACAAAAAAAAAATTTTTACTAACAACAACAATCCAAGACCGACTGAATGATTTAGCAATGATTTATATAGAGAAAACAATAAATTATAAAGATGCAATCAAGCAATTTGCTGCAATAAAAGCTCGAAGAGTAATTTATAACAAATTATATTAAATTTTTCTGTTTTTTTTTAATATTGTAATGTTCAAACTATTTTTGTGTTTTTTTAAAATATAAATAAAACTTTTATATTTAATACAAATTTTTCTTAAAATGTCTGTTATTCTTTATTACTAAGAGTTTTTCAAATAAATTTTAAAAAGCATCGATTTTAAAATTTGCCTCAGGTACCATAATTAATTGGCCCGACTCTGTCGATATATCTAAATATAGCAATATCAAGATTTGTAGAATGCAAATATTTGATTTATAAATATCATAATAACGGTATATTTAGAAGCCTGAAGCTAAACAGGCTCGTAAACCCATTGTTATTGATGCAAACTAAATATTCCTCTCATTTACATCAGTATGGTAGAATAATCTGATGTTTAGAAGTCTTTTAAGAGAAACATTATTGTTATATCTTATCTTATTCTACATTCTATATTCGAGAAAACCGTTTTTATATAATCTAGTCAATAAAGATTAAATTTATACTCTGTTAAGCTTTTATGTAAACGTTTACAACAATCAAAAATACAAGTTAAATGAAGAAAAGACAGTAATGTATTTCTTTTTAATTCGAATTTATTGTACAATAACAAAATATATAGTCATTGTAGATCTGTTTTCTATTGAGCGATTCTATGAACTCATAATAGGTTTAATTTTAAACTACAAATATTTACCTTTTTCATATGCATCATAAGTAAACAACTGATACTGTTATAGAATAATGCGATTCTGTACGGATTTTGTTTTTCTTTAATGAGTTTTATTGTTGGAAATAAATATGCTATTTTCTATTATCTTTCAAGATCATTGTTTTTTCTAATTGCCAGTTTGAAAATATGTGTGTGATTTAATATATATGGATAACGTAACTTTATATTATTTCATTAGGACATTATCCAGACCGATTTAAAAGATTGCATTTTTTAAAATATCCGAAATGTTGCTTTCTTTGCATTCAATCATGATGTAATTTTTTAACACGAAAAATTTATTACCAGATTTGTTTATGATTATTGTTAGATGTTTTCCCTTAACTTTTATTTATTACTAGTTTAATCATTTTACTTAAATATTAATTTATTTAAATATTTTTATCAACTGTCTTTATAAAAATATTTTATACAAATTCCAATAATGTCCTGTGTTGTAAAAGGATAGTGAATCATAAAATAAAACATTTTGTCTTTATAAAAATATTTTATACAAATTCCAATAATGTCCTGTGTTGTAAAAGGATAGCGAATCATAAAATAAAACATTTTTTTATTTTTTTTTGCTCTAAAATATATACATTTTGTACACATTGTTGTTTATTTAATCACTGTTTGTTTATAGTGTAATTTTTGTTTTTTAATTGTAGAAATTTATTTCTTAGAAAATGAGAAACTTTTTAAATATTGTCAATTTGTTCAAATTTAATCTAAAATACTATAAATTATTTTTCCTGCTATCCGTAACCAACTCTTCTTTGAAATTTAATTTTACAATTTGTTATGGATAGTCCAAAAATTTTAAGTTATTGCTAACATAAATTCTCACATAATTTCTACTTTTTAAATCATTTAATATTGTTTATTCTTTTCTATCTATTTCAATAGAAAAAAAGATGAATTTTATGAAAGAAAAGATTTTTGAAATCTGATAAAATTTTTCGAAAAATTGAAAAATTGGGTTAGAGTAAAGAAAGATGATTTAGGAACGGTTTATTCTAGTTTCTTCCAATAGGAAAAGTAATAAATTCTTCTTTTTAATTTTAAATAAGCTACTTAAAAGACAATATATTCTCCCTTTATACGAAAATTTGTTGTCGTTAAATTGAATTATTAAAATTAATAATATAAAATTTTAGTAAATTTTTTTCCTCTTTAGTTATCAAACTACTCCAAAATAAAACCCCGAAGAATAAATATAATTCTTTATTAATATTCTTATAAAGATTCTATATTTTTGACTCAATGATATAAAATGATTATAAATATTTAATATCTAATTGTGGCATAATTTTAGGACATTATTTATGATATTTATTAAAATAGTTTTTAATATATTCATTTAATTTGGTTTTCTGGAGTAAACAGTAAAAATTTGTAAAATGTTAAACTGTTCTCGTAAAAAATTAATTCAAATATTACATGCCAATCAAAATTATTTTTTTTTTATAGAAATGAAGACCCAAAAAGTATTAAAACATTTTAATCTTTCATTTAAAGTTATTATATCCAAAATTAGTGTTTTTCCCCCATGCAAAATCTGTTTTTTCCCCTTCCAGGAACTAAGAGATAGATTATTCTATTTAACTTGATTATATTAATTGGATTATTAGTTTAATTCTAAATTTTTCAGACAAGATCATTTGCATCTAACAATATCATTTAAAATTATTCTTTTGAAAATATTATCATGCGAAAAGAACAATCAAAGTGTCACATTATTGCTTTTATCACAAGACTATTTATCGCAGAACAATAATATGTTCTGCGATAACAATAATATGTATATTTAATACAACATAATATTTAACGAGATGGATGAGCTTGTTTTTAGCATAAATTTTCTCAAATTGGGTGATATCACTACTCGCAATTCTTTTTCAATCACTAAATGAGATCGATATTTTGTCTTTAAAATAGCTACAGCAGAAAGTTTCTGGATATATGAATATATGTACTGTATTTATAATTCTTTTGCTGATTCATTTTTGTCGACACTAATTTGAATTTATTTTTTGCTTGTTTGTCTCAAAAATGATGTTTTTGTTAATAATTCTTACGCGCTCACTTGCAATAGACTTGCGCCCCACAGTTTGGACCTAGAGTATTTTAATTTTTCTTTTACATTTTATCAATAAAAAATCGAAAAATATATTTTTCCTACACGAAATATTATCATTGTAAAAAAATATATTAATTTCTATAAGTGTGTTAAGCTCATACAACGATACAGTTCTCATAGAAATATTTATTTTAGTGTAGCTTCCTCATTGATAAATATAATAAATGTTAACTGTTGAATATATAAATTTTAATATTTACAAATCTCTTTGTTCAATAAAGTTCATAAAGTAGAATTAATATCAAAATAGAATACAGAATAAGATTCTATTTTGATATAAACTATATTAATAGCAAATTAGTTAATGCCACTCTATAAATTTTAAATATAATTAAAATTCTTTTCTTTCCCAGAGTTATTTATTGTCAACTTTATTCAGTATGCAAGTTCTTTTTGTTATTTCCAATTTAGGTTGAAAGATCTTAAAAAGAATTTGGTTTTAAATATTTAATATAATTTTAAATTAGTTGTCAATTGAAAAAATAATAATAATGCAGGGGAAGTTCTCTTATTTTATTAATTTTAAAATTAATTTTTTAATCTAAATTTTTGAAATTTTATTTCAGTTAATTTCACATATTTTAATACACATTTTTTTCCTCTTCCAATTATTAATTCGATGGAATCTTTCCATTCATAGAAAATATTTTAATTTTCTGAGTTTTTAACTAAATAAATTTTAATAAAAGTATTTTTAATCAAGGATAAAAGAATATATTTTAGAGAAAATAGATTTAATCTAGTTAATAAAAATCATGCAGAATTTATATATCATACTTACTGAATAATTTTATTTATGATAGAACTATATAAAATGGAATTTGTTAAATTCAAGGAAACAAAATATTACAAAATAAATATTTTATTCCATATGATAAAATAAAATAGAATTAAATGTTTAATCATAAAGATTGAAAAAAAAAAAAAAAAAATGGCATGTTTAATCATAAAGATTGGAAAAAAAAAAAAAAAAGAAATGGCTTCAATAATATGACACACTAATTTATATTCTTAGATATGCTGTAAAATATTTATTTCTGACTTCTTATTCAAGTCACGGAATGGACTTCAAATTTTACAAGATGGAATAGCTGATGTTCATGATTTTCACCACATTTATTTTTCTTGTCACTTTGTGATTTATGTTGCAAACATTGACCTTCGACCTATTCGATGTTTACTGCTACATCAGATAATCTTCGTTTACTTCAAATAATATTTCTTTAGATTAAAATTATTTTATATAAAAACAAATTTTTTATATTTCCATTTAATAATAATAAGCATTAAATCTAGCATTAATTTTCCTTTTTTTAACAAGTCAGTTTACATTAATAAAAATCCTTATAACAAAATAATTGTTAGAAAGAAAGATCAATCAAACTGGTATTTACTTTTGTGTGTTGAATAAATGCTTAATTGTGGGTTACTAAAACAGTTTCCAGATTGTCAACATATTTTCTGACAACAATAGTAAATTCAATGATTACTACAGATAAAAATGATGTTGCATCACAACTGTTTGCAAAATAAAAGATGCAGCAAATTTTGAAATCTTAATTTAAAAATAAATTTTTGACAATATTTAAAAGTTTGTTTTATAATTAATTTTATTGAAGATTTATTCCTAAATTAATTATACAAATAGATGTAATGAAATATCAATTCAGGAAATTTAATTATAAAAGATTTCTAGAATTATAATAAGAAAAGGAAATATTGATAACTAAATTTGAAATTAATATTTATTCACTATATTAATATAGCGATAGATCTTTTGTGAAATTGTTTCTTAATTAATGATTTATAAATTTTCACATTCAATCATAGCATTCATCTGGTAAAACTTAACCTAAGATTCAATAAACTTTTTAACTTTATTGAATTGTACGTAATAAAAAATCTAATATTTAATTACAATAAGAATTTAATACAATTAATAAATGCATAATTTTTTTACCATGTGAAAAATGAAAACTGTAGAATAAAATTTACACAAAATATTAAATTTTTAATATTTTGTTTACACATTTTTTAATATTTACACAAAATATTAAATTTTTAATATTTTGTTTTTAAATATATTTTTATTTGTTTATTAATTTAATATTAATTATTATCCTATCTTGATAGGAATAATAACACATTTAAAATATAATTTTTCAAAAATGCAAAAAATAAAATCCATTATTTTTTATATTGTATAACAAACTGAAAGGAAAAGTCAAAAGTCAAAAACTTCAGTTTCTTAGATAACATATGCAATAACTACTGTTTCACCGTTGGAATACAACTGAGAATTACCACTCTCTATGATTCAAGATTTATGATTCATAACTGGAAGAAAGAAAGATTTTTAACGATCGATGCTAGAATTACACTTGTGACGATGTTTTGCATTTATTTTACTCGTACAATACTTAACTGCCGAAAAACCCAGTTATTTCTGACTGTGTCAATTTTCTTGTCAAAGTGAGATATAAAAAAGTAAGATGTGGCAAACAAGATTTTTTTGTCAGAAAAAAATAAATAATTTCCTTTTTTTTAGAATTGATGCTTAAGAATTTAGAACAAATTCTTTTCAGAAAGATTTATTTTAACGAATTCATATGAAAAGTATATGAATATATGAACATATATAATAATTAAAATTATTATATATGTTCTTAATCAAAAATTAAAATATTTATGGCAATTCTATAAATATTTATATATATATCAGATATTTTTTAAGTTGTTTATTTTATTGTTGTTATAATTTGAACTTGAAAATATTAATTTGGCTGAATTTTCAAAGTGATTGACGTTTTGTAAATAATAGATTAAAATAATAAAATTGGGAGAAAGAATAAATAATATAAAAATATTTTTTAATAAAAAAGTAAATGAGTTACGTAAAAAATTATTCACTTTTACTTAATTATCACACCATCATTTTAGCATTTTTTTCTATTTCAGCAATAATACCATGACGTTTATGAATTATGCTTGAGTTCAAGGATTAAGCATTTTTCAGTATTTTACTTAATTTCGTATGCAAAATGTTTCTGTAATAGATAATAAATTATAAATAATATGATAAGAGATGACAGATACAATTAGACTAAAAGAAATCAAGCAAATCTTGACGATTTAACTTAAATATTAACTAAAATCACTTATGAGATAATAACCGCATCGAGAATTCTTTCATTATGTTTTATGATTGTTCTTACTGTGGATGCCGGTAGCTCAAACACTTCTTTGCCAATTCACAAATTTTCATTGTTATCAAAATTCTTGATAGTGTTAAGTTTACATTCCAAAGATATCGTTTTCCTTTTCTTACTAAGTGCAGGAGAATCAGATTTAGTTCGTTTGGACGACATATGTTTTCTAAACCCTTAAAACTAACAAAACAATCTTAACTTTCGTCGATCGTAGAATCATAATCGTCCACGTAGAGTGAGGCTTATTTCCCACCAAGCTGCGAAAAGCGATAGGCGAAGAGAATTGACGTCAAAATGTCGTCATATCCGGCAAATGTGCTAGCGAATTCACGTCTCTTTCAAAGCTGAAAAGTTTTAGCTTTTTCGCTGGCGAAAAATATTTGCCACCAATCACAATTAATCCTCTGACGTCAGAGAGCAGCTTATTCAAAGATGGCTGGCGTCAACACATTCGACGTGCAGATATTTTTATTAGAATTGCAAAATGCTTTTTTTTATATAACAAAAGCGATTACAGATATAAAGACATAAAGATGAAAGAAAATCGGTGAAATATTATAGCCGAACACTGTCATTTAAAATCAGGTAACTTTCTATTAGAAGCCATGTTTCTTTTTTGACAAATTTCATTGGATAATTGGTATCGCATTCGCTTTTCGCATTTTTTTTTTTTTTTGCTTTTCCCAAGTTCTGTGCGCATCGCCAGTCATGACGTCAATTCGCTTCGCCTATCGCTTTTCGCAGTTTGGTGGGAACTAAGCCTTAGCGCGAAACGCGTCCAATGCGTATACAGCAATATAGCGTGCAGCAGTGTTGCCAAACGAAAAAATCAAGAACCGCACAACTTCGAGTTCGCGTCAGTCGGGGTATTACTGTATTTGAATAATCAGTTGTATTAAAAAGCATTATCAATGTTCCAATAGAAATTAAACTGCTTGAATGTTTCTTTATGAATTTTAAATAAAAATTTTGTATATATTCGGTACCTTCTCCGTACTTTAAATATTCTATCATATCATCGACTGTTATCCTGGATTTTAGAAGAGTATGTGGCTCATCGATAGTAAATATCATGGCTCTGGTGCCGACATGATCTTGTAAATTTTTTCCAACCGGAATATTGGAAATTACGGGAATCTAAATATAATATAATCATGTAATTGTAAAATATTAATAAATAATTATTATTTAAATATTTACTTGATATTTTTCTAATTCTTCTTTTGGTCCAATTCCAGATAGCATCAAAATATGAGGGGAATTAATGGCACCTGCGGATAGAATTATTTCTTTACGGACACCAACAGTTATTGTGTGACCTCTATAATCGAAAATTACTGCCTTGGCACGTTTCTCCTCATCAAAATTAATCTGTAAATTCATATATATATATATACTATATAATACATAATGTGATAAACAAATAAACTTCAAAAATTTTCACTCAAAAATACTGAATATTTTTTATTCATAAAATTTATATAGAAAATAAAAGTATGTTTTTTTTATGATAAAATATGGCTATTTAAGTACAAGCATTTATATAAAATAAGTTATGACGAATGTTTAATCTATAATAAGACAAAAAACAAACCTGGAGAAGTTAATGAAATTACTCAAATTTTGTCTGAATAAAATAATTCGTAGAAAATTAAACAAGGAGTTCTTACAAGTAATTCACGAAAAATAAATGAAAATGCGGCACTAGGATTAAAATTTGAATATATTGAATATTAGGATTAAAATTTTAATTTTTTTATTAAATATTTCGCATATGCAAAAGAACGTATTTTAATAATAAATAATTATTAATCTATAGATGATGGTACCGTAACATAATTAATAAAAAATAATCATTAAATTGCAGTTCAATTTAAAAATAATATGCTATGAGTAAATTTGTTTTTAGATTATTTGGTTGATATTCCCCTAAACAAGTTGGACTTATGATAACGAAGTAAGTAGCATATGCAAAAGAACGTATTTTAATAATAAATAATTATTAATCTATAGATGATGGTACAGTAACATAATTAATAAAAATAATCATTAAATTGCAATTCAATTTAAAAATAATATGTTATGAGTAAATTTGTTTTTAGATTATTTGGTTGATGTTCCCCTAGATAAGTTGGACTTATGATAACGAAGTAAGAAATTATGTAAAAGCAGTTTTAATTATTCTTTATATTCGTGCTTTATATAATTTATTAAATTTGTTCGCATAATAAAATAAATTTTATTTTACCTTTTTTACAAATGCTGAAGTGAGAACATCCAAATTTCTTCTTCCCATGATTGGATCTAGAAACGCTTTCTTTGTACTACAACGACGTCCATCTCTCACTGTTCCCTGAATATCTGAAAATACTAAAGAGAAAATCGTTTTATATTTCAGACTAATTTCAGAAAATGTTGGCCAATTGTAGGCTTGCACCTGCAGAATTTGCAATCAATTCTCAGCCTTAAATATCTAGAAATTATAAGAGAAATATTTTTTCCGAACTTCACAATCTTGTTACTGGACCATATGGAGTATAAAACAAGTAATCATACATCTTGGTATAAAATTTGAATGGTCTGCAATTTTTTGCGGACTGACATATAGCCGGAAAAAGTAATTACGTAAAACCAATATTGTAAAATACTGTATAACTTAACTATAATAAAGTCCATACTACTAAATTATATTGTTTGCTTAAAAAAATAACAGAAGAAAACTAGTTCTTAATTGTTTCTTTTAAATGTATCTTATAGTTCATAAGACAGATTAATGTAACGAATTATTAAAGAAGAGCTATGCAAATTAAGTGTAAGAAATTTAATAACCTAAACGATGACTTGATTTCTAATAAAATATTAACCAAACATATTAAAATTTTACAAAATTCTAATGTTATTTGTATTAAAATAGCAAGGTACTACTAGTTCTTAATTGTTTCTTTTAAATGTATCTTATAGTTCATAAGACAGATTAATGTAATGAATTATTAAAGAAGAACTATGAAAATTAAATGCAAGAAATTTAATAACCTAAACGATGACTTGATTTCTAATAAAATATTAACCAAACATGTTAAAATTTTCTAATATTCTAATATTATTTGGATTAAAATAGCAAGACACGACTAAACTATGTTATTATGTTTACCTCTTTGAGTTTCACTATTATAATCTCCTGTAGGATATCCAAGTTCTCTTCCTGCTTCCAGAAAAATAGCTTTTAAAGGATTTTCGAATGTCTTTTCAACCGTAAGTTCTCCTCCTTTACCGTGGAAACCTAAAAGAATAAACATGCAACTATAACATTTCGTCTATTTAGCATTAAAAACAAATTTATCACAATAATGAAATAAAATTATTATTTTTTTATACCATTTTCGTTTATTTCTGGAATTCTGTTATCTTCAGATTTTTTAAAATAAGGCAGAACATCATCGTAACTCCAACCACTCGCTCCATCTTCGGCCCATTGATCGAAGTCTCTTTTGTTTCCTCTCACGTACATCATACTGTTAAGAATGCTACTCCCTCCCAAAACTTTACCCCGAGGCCAATTGCTACGCTTATTTGTAAAGGAAGTTATTATACTTTAAGTTGTGTAACAAAAAATCTTTGAGAAAGCAAACTGAATTCCGTTTCATATTTTTAAAAATGTTAAAAAGTACATTTACCTGTTCTTCAAGTCCCCAACAAGAATTCTTCTGAGGAACTGTTTTAAATTGCCAATCATATTTTGTTTTTTGTAAATGTGTAGGAAAGGCACTTACTTCCGATATAAGGTTAGGAGCAGTTCCAGCTTCTAGGAGTAAAACATTTAAATTGGCAAATTTGGATAATCTGTTAGCGACCACCGATCCTGCAGATCCTGCTCCGACTAGAACATAAAACAAGTTATCTCAAACTTAAAGATTTAGTCCTTATTAAAACAAAACTAAAAATTAATCTATGATATTTTCGTACAATTCAATCACTAATGGCAAGAAATTCTTTCAAAAATAAAATTAAAAAAAATTAGTTTATTTACAAATTAATTTAAATCGATCATTTCCAACTTTCCATTCGATTTTATAGCATTTTTTTGCAAAATATGACAGTTCTGTTATGTACATCTGTGGTATTATGATATATGAATGTAAACAATTTGAATTTCATTCACTGTTAATTATTCACTATTTCATATCTGAGTTGTGATAAAACCTTGATATGTGCATTACTATGTCTTTAATGCCTATATCCCTGTATCCTTTCATATCTCAAGAACTATTGGACTAATTGTAATAAAATTTGGTATACTATACTATGATATCAGTTATTAGAAACAATATTGTTTATTTTACAAACTAAACACTAGTGATTATCCCAAAAGTAATAATTTGTGCCCCAAAACAACAACTGCCAACGAAAACATTCAATAGAAAATTCAATATTTCACCAAAAATAGATATAATAAGTAAAAATGTTAAATATTTTTAAATATCAAAGTTGAATAAAATCCGAATATCAATGATAATAGAGATGCAATATAGTTTTAAAGTTCTAAAAGTAAGTTGATTTTTTTTATTAATATAATATAGAATTATGCAGAATGAGCATAAAGCCTTTCTCTGATTTGAAACATTACACAAAAACTATGCTAGTAGAAATATAGGTTTTTCACATTTTACTTCAACTCAAAAGTTAAGTTAAGCTAAAGTTTTACCAAACAATAAATAATATTTCTGCAGTTTTTTTCTAAATTAGAACATTTCAACATGTATTCGTTTGTTACTCTGAGAACGTTTAGTCGCTATTCGAGAACTGATATCAAATATACTTTCTTTATAATTTATAAATGCCCATAAAAACATCAAAAGGGATAACATCCGACGAACATGGTGGTCATGATATTGGACCATAGGTTTGGAAACTGATCCAAAAACAGAAGAATATCTAAACCCAGTGTGGCAATACACCATCTTGTTGCAAAACTATCTATGGCAGAAACTATTCTAATTGAAGACCAACATATATCTCCATCTTTACAAACAAACGTGTGTTGAAATAGTGGTCTCAGTAATCTATGGCAGAAACTATTCTAATTGAAGACCAACATATATCTCCATCTTTACAAACAAATGTATGTTGAAATAGTGGGCTCAGTAAAAAAAAGTCCAATGACATTCTTGTACATTAAATGATACTAAACATTTACTTTAGTGCTGCTCCTCTCTTTCTTTAGAATAACACGTGGGTTCTCTGATTCCCAAATATGAATATTAGGTCAATTTTATCTTTTCAGAAGTGTGAAAGGAGGATCATCAGAAAAAACACACAAGTTTAAGATATTCCTTATCTTCATCAATTCGTTGCAAAATCTCCATCATAACAGAAGCATCATGTCGGAGGTTCATTCAATTTTTGGAGTCAGACGATCCTGCGGTCCTACGACCTGAATGATCTGCAGTTTATACACATATCAATGAATTTAAGATATTCCTTATCTTCATCAATTCGTTGCAAAATCTCCATCATAACAAAAGCATCATGTCGGAGGTTCATTCAATTTTTGGAGTCAGACAATCCTGTGGTCCTACGACCTGAATGATCTGCAGTTTATACACACATCAATGAAGCCGTTTGTGCAAAATTTTAATCACTGTGCTTTGAAGTATTCCATGTTCATATGAATACACGACGGCTAGATTTCCGACCCTGCCTTGAAAAGCATTACGCAACAGCGTCAACAGTTTTGTCATTCATATTAAGTCTACCAGTTCTTTTACGGTCATCATATTGCCAGTCTCTTTAAACTTTGCATATCAAACTTTGATGCTTTTAACATCTGGTAGATCTCGTTCATACTTATTTCTGGAGTTTAGTTGAACTATTATTGGTGATTTTGTTTAATGATATCACAAAACACATTAGAATTTCTCCTTTGTAGACGCCACTTTGATACCGGCGATTGCAGTGCCAACTAGATCCTAATATTACAAACTGCAAGTTTCTATATAGAAACTTGCAGTTTGTAATAACCTTGCAGTTTGAACACCCCTGCTATATAGCAGGGGTGTTCAAACTTTTTTACTATGCGAGCTACTTTTCGGCTATTTACTCTCTTATATAGATAACGTTCTCCCAACTTGATATTTGATTACGTACAACTATACTGTTAAATTCGCTCATTCATTTCGGAGGACCATTCTCCCAGCCCTAAAAGCTTTGAAGAAACTAAAAACTTTATTTGTGCATTTAAAAATTTCATCATCACTTTTAATTATTTTAATTCAACAAATAAAACAAATATATTGGAATAAAATATTTATTTGTCTATTTTGGAAAACCAAAGTTAGAAATTTTGCATTGTTTGGAGCTTGCAATATTTTCATAGACAGTTGATATGAAAGAAGTGGACAATCACAGACATCCAAATGATCACTTATTCATCACTTTTAATTATTTTAATTCAACAAATAAAACAAATATATTGGAATAAAATAGTTATTTCTCTATTTTGGAAACCAAAGTTAGAACAAACAACAAATTGTGTACAAACTCATAAATGAAGGAAATGTTGGTTGATTAAAAAAAATTAATGTGAAATTTTGCATTGTTTGGAGCTTGCAATATTTTCATAGACAGTTGATATGAAGAAGTGGCCAATCACAGATTGTAATTTGGTTTCTTGATTTTTTTATGACGTTCATATTTGAAAAAGCCGATTTTGACAAGAATTTTTACCCGAAACACGACAGAATTTTTTGCCCGATATCAATTAATATTGGCAACTTTTCACGTGTATAAAAAAATGATAAGAAAATTACTAATTTGACAATTTTACGAAAAATAAATAAACAATAGCAATGCACTTAAAGAGAATTAAACAAATAATACCAAAATAATGATAAATAAATTATTATGTTTTCAGTTTTAATTAAATTTTGTAAGGAGGAATCAACTTGAAAAGAATAAACAAGAGATCGACCAAAAATCACTCCGCCATCGACGGATTGATCACTCCTGCTATCTAGCATAATTTTTAATTTATGATTTTTCTTAAGTAGCGAAATACTTCATGGTTATCCAATGTAAGATTTCTTAACAAAAAATAATTTTAGATAATAATTTGCATTATAAATTTCCATTCAATTTTTTGAACAACTCTCCAGCCATCAGATACTGATTCCTATCAGAATATTTTCATCCAATTTTATTATACTGTATTTCGAATTATATAGGCCTACTGTTTATTTTAAAAACGGCTTTAAATGAAAAATCTTTATAAAATTTCAGATTATTTACACAATATATTTAAATGTCATAATAGATAATAAAAACTAGATATGTTTACTATTTATAATATTTACCGATAATGTAATCATATTCTTTGTGATACTCCACATTCTCTGATGCTACTAAATAAAGCAATCCTATTAGTATGAAGTAAATCATTTTATAATATAAGGACACAAATATTTCTATCAAATAACTTATACTGTATTTTAATATTTTTTAACTTCAATCACTTTTATATATATAGGCTATATATATATCATGCAGTTTATCTTGAGATTAAAAATCTGAAGGCCAAATTGTGATTAAAATATATGATAAAATAATATCTTTTCATGTGTTTATCAATTAATTAAAAGATATTGCAATATAAATCTGACAAGTGAGATGTCTGCTATGCATATCATTTATATAAGACATGTCTAACTGAATAAATCAGATGATTCCTGAAAATTTATTTGAATTGGAAACATTTACTTTAAAGTTTTAATAAATTTTATAGCCTGCTAAATATGATCTCAAAAAATTCAGGTTTCAGGTTTACCGAAACAGCTTTCAGTTCATATTGCAAAATGTTGTACTTGCAAATGCTATAATTAATTTTATATGCTTTAATAAAATTTTTAAACTTGATTGAACTCCTTATTCTGTATATATTTTTTATTTAATGAATATTCGCTTAATATATCGCGGTTTATCTCAAAGTTATAATCCGAAGGTTAAGTTGTGATTAGAAAGTAAAATAAAATAATATCAGTATAATATAAGTTTATCATTAAATAGATTTCTTTTTCTGATTATATATGATTTATGTCTGGCTCGCTCAAATGCTGATGAATTAAATATAGATAATTAAAATGCGATAATTTTAATTCATTTCAAAGGTAATAAATAAATAATAGAAAGTGTTTTAAACAAACAGAAATAATATTTTCATACTTTTACATGAATTTTAATTAAAATATATTAAATTAAAAGAGAACTTTTAGATTCTCAAATAAAGTAAAATTTTGTGCTAAAAATAACACGGTTTCGGTTTGCACGATTTTTCCAGGAACGTATCTACCGTGTAAATCGAAGGCTGAGGGTATATTATTTTACCTTATTTATGCATATAGACAATGGTTGTTGCTTATTGGATCGGCAGGATGGCTGAGGTAAAACTGTAGCTTACCACTGAGTTCAAATTTGAATTCCCTCTTCCAGTTTTCAGGAAGAGTCTGGGCAAATATTCTAAACGTAAAAGTTATAATGAAAAAATATTATAAAGTTTATAATTTCATTCCTACTAGATTATTTTATTTTATTCTAGTAAAATATTTAAAGAAATAAAAGAAAGGAAAAGTAAACTTATTTCCAAAAAAATTTCTAAAAAGTTTGAAATGTGAATGAACATAATTATTCTTTCTAACTTCATTTATTAAGTTATATTATTTGAAAACTACATTTTTACAAATAATATTCAAAATTTCATATAAATGTTCTATCTGAAATAATTCATTGAACGAAGTCTTACACAAGAAAAGCACAATCATTTGCAATTTAATGCCATCATTTTCCATTGAATTACATATAATGATTATGCTAAAAAGCAAATCGTATCAAAAATTCTAATTAACATCACTATATATATTTATAATTTAATTCCTTTTCTTTAATGAGCTTTATATATTTGCAAATTTATAGCATTGGATGATGTCTAATTTAGATTTTCTATTCGGCTAAAAATATTATAATTCTACTCCAATATCTAATAAGAATTGCAAGTATTATTTGATTGAGTGTAAGAAAAGGTATCTGAGCTAGAAACTTTCATAATTATATTTATAATTTAATTCCTTTTCTTTAATGAGCTTTATATATTTGCAAATTTATAGCATTCGATGATGTCTAATTTAGATTTTCTATTCGGCTAAAAATATTGCAATTCTACTCCAATATCTAATAAGAATTTCAAGTATTATTTGATTGAGTGTAAGAAAAAGTATCTGAGCTAGAAACTTTCATAATTATTTTTTTTTAGTAATTTATTATGGCTGTTGATTATATATTCACAAATTCTTTTCTTTATAAAATCAACACTGATTCAACAATGAAAGTCGACAGGAAAATCTAATACAATGGACCCCTGTTGATTATATATTCACAAATTCTTTTCTTTATAAAATCAACACTGATTCAACAATGCAAGTCGACAGGAAAATCTAATACAATGGACTCTCGATTTTACGAACTCGTACGACCCTCAAAAAAGTTCGTAAAATCGAAAGTTTATAAATGGGAATAGTATTAATTAACATTAGAGACTTTTTGGGACCAATTAAATAGTTAGGATTTTACGAACTCGTACGACCCTCAAAAAAGTTCGTAAAATCGAAAGTTTATAAATGGAAATAGTATTAATTAACATTAGAGACTTTTTGGGACCAATTAAATAGTTCGTAAATTGAGGTTAGTAAAAATCCGAGTCCATTTTAGTAATAAAAGGTTATTGAAGAAATGCAAATGATTTTATTAATTGATATCTTGAAATTTGTTCTCACATCATACTATATACAATATTCGACGGAGAGACATATCATCATTTATATCTATCATATATGCGCTATAATAATCAATAATCATATTGAATCGTTTTAAAATGTCCACTTAAAATTTTAAACGTAATTTTTCCTCGATTAAATTGTACAGTTCATGAAAAGTTGTTTTATATATACTTAACCAATAGACAATTAAAATTATATAATATTTGTGTACAGTCTCATTAAATTAGTCCACTTAAAATTTTAAACGTAATTTTTCCTCGATTAAATTGTACAGTTCATGAAAAGTTTTTTTATATATACTTAACCAATAGACAATTAAAATTAATATAATGTTTGTGTACAGTCTCATTAAATTATTATAGTAGCAATATCATTAATGTTATATAAATTTACCAGAATCTTTCAAATTTTTTTTAGAAAAATATCAGTCTTTGTAGATTAATCGTATGATCGTCCAGTATCAAATTATCCACTCTATTCTAGGACATCACTATAATTCTATATTGAGTTATCACTAATCAATGTCTATGAATTATTTCTTATATTTTTGACATATTTTATTAAAGCTAGTGATTAATTTTTATATATGATAAATTAAATTCAAATCAATTTATAACAAAATTATAATAAAATGAAATTTATTTATATATACTTTATTGTTCAAATTAAGACAATTATAAACAAAACACATTTCTGCAAATAGATGTAGTTATTAACTATGATTTATATATTTCGTTAAAATACATCAATTATGTTTACACCTGGTAACATATCAAGTTTTTGGATGAAACGACCAAATATAACCATTGTTACATTTTCTATATTCTTTACTGTCTTTAGAATTATTAATTTAAAATAAAATTTTAAACATGATGTTTATTAATTTTTCATGTAATGTTTTCAAAAGATGTATTGTATCCCACTTTAATATTACCTAAGCTTTCAGAGATTAAATGACAATCTCGTACAAGAAAAAGAGAATTCTAGATGAATTACTATTCTAAATCTGACAATAAAAGTAAAATTTAAATTCAAAACTTAAAAAAATGACGAAAATTTATTCAAAAAAATTTTTTTCTTGCTATTGTCTATGGATTTTCTAAAGCAAGTATTTTTTTTATTATTTTATTTTAATATAAACGAGAAACTTTTCTTCTTTGATGTAATGCACCTCTGAAATTTAAAAATGGATTTTATCAGTTTTTATTTTCATGATTAATTAAAGATAAGAAGATTATTTTTAATTACATTTTATGATTCCATACAATGTTATTTGAGATTTTTGTTTTTGTTTTTTTTTATTAAATTTATTTTCAATGTATTAAATAATTCGTAATTTAAATCAGAGAAAGGATTATTTTTTATTATTATTAAGAATATTAAATCAAATAAAAAACTGACTTTGAAACAAGATGAGATTATTTTTTTAATTAAACAATTAGACATTTTCATTTATTTAATATTATTTTAGAATTAACTTTTTCTCTCTTGGAAAAACATGTAAGACATTTTTCATTGTTTTATTTTAAAATTTTATTGCTTATCCTTGAACATTAAAAAGTAATATATATATTACAATAGGTCAAAACAAGGTTTAATATATAATATACTGTACTTTCTATATATATATATATACTGTGTATATATTTATACATATAAATGTAGAGAAAGAGAGTATTTTGAAACTGATATATATATCAGTTTGAAGATAAAACAATAAATTGAAATAAGTTAATGTTTCGAAACTGATAGGCTATATCGAGAAAATAGTTCAGAGTTTCTGAATATAATCAGGGGCATAAAGATACTTCTTTTTTAAGTGACATGATTCTGATAAGAGAAAATAAGTTAGGAAGTGTCATTCTTCTTAATTTATCTATTACATAATCTGTAAAAAAATAAAAACAAGAATTTTGAAATAATGTTTAGCAATTTAGAAATGTTTAATAATTTTAAAAAATTATTTAATAGTGAATCATTATTATAATCAGAATTTTAATTATTTATATTTCCTATATTATTATAATTTTCGGCCAAGCCGAAGCAGTTGACCATTGCTTTGCTGAATGGTCTTTAGATGGTGCCTCATGTCAGTCATACTCTCTCAATATCAGTTGTAAGCTGCATGCGCTTACGGAAACGTAGTCAAACTCACCTTCTGGTTCATGATGGGATGAACCAGAAGGTTGAAAGATGAGGTTCAACGGACCGGCTCAGACTGATCTGGTTCATCTCATCATAGATGGGATGAACCAGATCAGCCTGTGATGGGCTCTACAAGTGGCCGCCGCTGGATAAAGTACGAGGGTGGTTCAATAAATAAAGTAACAAGACTTCACACGTGTGTAATATTTCCTATATTATTATAATTTTCGGCCAAGCCGAAGCAGTTGACCATTGCTTTGCTGCATGGTCTTTAGATGGTGCCTCATGTCAGTCATACTCTCTCAACATCAGTTGTAAGCTGCATGCGCTTACGGAAACGTAGTCAAACGTTCAATTGCGTAGTATGATCAGATTTCAGCGTCTAAAGGACACATCACCAGCTAAAATTCATCGCAAACTTGTGAGGTATACGGTGCTAATGTTATGTCACGGAACAGATATAGATTTTGACAACACCAGGCCACAACCGTACGCGTGACTTGTTACGGTCCTACCAGTGGGAGATACTGAACCATTATCCTTATAGCCATGATCTGGCACCTTGTGGTTTTTATCTGTTCGGACCATTGATGTATATAACATTTGTACCAACGGGGCGTTGGTACAAATGTTTAGATAAGCATGAAGAATATGTGGAAAAATAATTTATTGTCGAATTTATTAAAAATTATTTAAATAAAATATTGTCGAGCATTATCCGTTATTAATTTATTGTCGAATGCAATAATCTCGTGATCAATATAAAGCGATTCATACTATAATACATTAGTGAAGGGTTATCGTTCAGATTTAACTTCAACAGTTTTCAAAATCTACTTTGAAATGAAAAAACTTGAAACTTTTGAGTTGTTTTATAATTTCTACAAATGTGCACTCTTTTGGGTTTTATTTGAAAAAGCAAATAAGAAAATCGGTTGGATGGATCAATGTCACTCTATCATTTAATTTGAAAAGTCTGTAAAATTGTTTTCAATGATAAAAATACGTTGCACTGAATTTTGCAAATTTCCAAGGATTTTCGAATAAAATTTTATGACTTTTTGGAATATATCATGATTATCTCTATGAAGCAATATGATCGCATGAAATAACGAAATAGAAGAATATATTTTCAAAAATTCAGTAATTATTAATACTTGACTGTATATCAGCGGTTATGTTTTTAATGATAAAAATACGTTGCACTGAATTTTGCAAATTTCCAAGGATTTTCGAATGAAATTTTATGACTTTTTGGAATATATCATCATTTTCTCTATGAAGCAATATGATCGTATGAAATCCCGAAATAGAAGAATATATTTTCAAAAATTCAGTAATTATTAATACTTGACTGCAGTGCCGGATTTAAGCCGATTGCACCGATTGCATCCAATCAGGGGGGCCCCGCGAAAAATATTCCAATCGGGCCCCGCACTAACTAGATCCGGCACTGCTTGACTGTATATCAGCGGTTCTTAACCTTTTTTATTCCATGGACTCTTTGCCTGTTAAGTTGAAGGCCATGGACCCCTTCTCAGAATATCATTTTTAAATGCACAAAATAAAATACAAAGGAAACCAGTTAAATTAAAATGCAGTTAACAAAATTTACAGTTTACAATTAACTTTACTAAAGTTTCTCTAATAGTGTGGGAATTCTTTTGTTTGGCAATCCTGAATTTAATATTTAAAAAAAATAACATAATTTAAAAGATTTATCTACTAATTTTGAAATTTTTCACTTTAATTAATGAAAAATTAATTTATGAAATCGCTCTATTGAGATTTAACACTTTTATACAAACTTTTAAAATGATTTTGTTAAGTGCTGATACGTATTCACTCATTTTAAAAAGATTTCATTATTTAATACACTGCTTATTGAAATTTTCTTATATACTATATCTGTGAAATGTTTTCACTAAATTGCAGAAATAATTTACAAAATGAATTCAATTGCTTTTTCGACTGACTTACAAATTGATGATGAATTTTTTTTCATAAAGTACAAATTATTATCCTAAAAAATGTTTTTATTTTGTCAATTAAAAGGGCTAAACCACCAGAAAGTCTTTCAGGAGTTTTTAATTTGAAAAACTGTTACTTCTAATATCTTGAAATTAGGTTCCATTTTATTATAAATTTTATAATATTCAGAGATGGTCCAAGTTTCTATTAATCCAATAATATTAGATGATTGAAGGATATCTTAAAATTATTAATTCAACCAAATTTGAAGACTTTGGGCATTCCAAGTAGTAATACAAAAAAGACTACTTATATTTTTTGATTTCCTGACAATTATCGCGATTGTTGCTTTTCATAATTTTTGAATTCCTAAAATAGGAAAGCGGAATGAGATTTTGATTTCGATCTGGAATAAAAGATTTGTTATTTATGTAGAGCAAATTTTGCTTTAGTACCATTTTGACATTTTCTTTCAAAAATAAAATAAGAGAGCTTCCTTCGTTTCCCAGCGCAATGATTTAATTTTTTAATTGTTTTATTGTTTTTTTAATGTATTAATAACTTGAAGAAGTAGTTTCTTTTTGTAGTATTGTCGAAATTCAGAAGTACAGAATGTAAGTTTGACTGAGATTTTGCAGAGTTAGATAAATTTAAAATCGAAATTTTACATGGGAATAAAATTTCTTCCATGTTTAACTTCAGGTAATTAGAAAAGTATTCTTTTACTGAGGATTGAATCATCAGCATCTATGATCATATTCTAAAGATAAGACTTTGCTTTCTAGATTCATTAATGTCTTTATCACATTGATGTTTTAAAATGCAAGATAAGCATTAACGTCGGCTACTCTGACTTTAATTTATTAATTTGAAATATAGTAGTTTCAAAAATTGATTCTTAACTATTAATTTTATTATTTATTCATGTTTGTTCTAATTTCTTCTTTAAAAGACGATATTTCCAGCTTCCAGGAAGAGTCGTTTTTGATTATCTGTAGTAAGTTTTTTTTTTAATTCAGACAATTTCACATTTATCATATTTTGTAATAGAGAAATTATACTTTTAAACGAGTTATTATCATCTGATTGTTCGATTTCATTAGAAATATTTAAGTCCACATTATCATTGATATAGGTTCTAATGTTAATTTGATTTGTATCGAAATTTATATTATCATATTTTGTAATAGAGAAATTATACTTTTAAACGAGTTATTATCATCTGATTGTTGGATTTCATTAGAAAAATTTAAGTCCACATGATCATTGATATAGGTTCTAATGTTAATTTGATTTGTATCGATATTTATGTTAGTTGTAAAACTAGGATACCCTCGATGGTTTGTTGTGATTTGGAAGACATCTGATAAAAGTTGTCAGGAGAAGTCACATCATCAAAACTTGAAGGACAAAAATTACATATGTTGTTCATTTGAGATGAAAAACTGAACAATTTCGTTTCGAGTCGGCCTTTCCATCGCTCACGACCTAATATCGGAATCAAATTTTGAAATTGGTTATAATTAAAATGATTATATATCAAAATTCCATCTCACCTTTCAAATTACACTTGAAGCGTAGAACAATATAAGAGGTTAAATGATCAGCAGTTTGAAAATATCAAATTAGAAGAAATATCGATTTTCTTTCATAGATAGACAAAATTTGCACACACCAAAGAATCTAACAAAATGATTATAGCTAAAGTATAGGCAATTTATTTAATTTAAAACCTGATGAAAATCGAAAAAAACTGAATTAAATATTATTTTTTATCATAATGAAAAATTTACCGACTATTCAAATAATTTACTAACTGTTTATTACAAAATCGACTATACTCAATAAATATTTAACAATTAAAACAATACGTATGTTCTGATTTATTTTCGTTAAAATTAATCAACATTAATATACTGTATAACATTTAACATAATTATAAGTTTTCCAGTAAATCATAAATATTCAATATGAGAATTCCAAGTTCAACATTCCATAGAATGAATCATTAATAACGTTATTACAGTTTGACATAAACTAAGTTTCACAGTTCCATTTTAATACTAGATTCTTTTAATTCACCAAGAATCAAATCCGAAGCTTTTTCTCCTATCATGATAGCTGCTGCATTGGTATGACCGGATATCATAGTGGGCATGACGGATATATCGACCACGCGAAGTCCACTGACACCTTTAACCCTGTTAATTAATGAAAGGCATTAATAAAAATATAAACTTCTACCAAGTATAGTAATTAGCGTTACTTACTTGAGTTTAGGATCAACAACTACGCTTTTGTCAGATATGCTTCCCATTTTGCATGTGCCCATAGCATGGTACATAGATTTAGTAAGAGTTTGGGCAGAACAGGCTAAGTAATCATCCGAGAATTTCTGGTGTTTCTCACAACCTGGAACCATTGTTTCTATCGGTTTCATTCCTATTTTCTTCATTGCGGAAGTAGAAGCTAATTCCAGACAAAACTTCATTCCTGAAATATTTGAAACCTGTAAATGGCCATTTCCTACATTTTTTTAATTATAAAAGATCGTATTCACCTTCAACGAAAACTTTGAGATCATCTGGATGAGAAAAATAATTCGGATCAATAACTACTTGATCATAAGGGTTTGATGATTTTAATTTAATTTCTCCTCTGCTTTTAGGTCTTTGCAACATCGGAAAACAACTGATTGTGTGATTGTTGACATATGAACCGGCATATTTTTCGAATACCTAAAAAAATATTATAAAATATTCAAGTAATTTAATACAGTCAAACCTCTTTAAGCCGCAAATCGGTTCGAAGGTCCTCTCTGGCGGTAAAGGAGGGTGGCGGTTTATGAAGGGTTTATGGTAACGTGTGTGAAAACAGGTATGTGAATAGTCACTGGTGCGAGATTAGAATGACATTGTTACATTTAATTAAATTTCATTTGTATCAAAATGCTTATACTATTTTACTGATTAATTGACAATTCCTTTTGAATTAAATGAGGTATTGCAAATACAAAGATCAAACTCAACACTGTGTAAATTTTTTTCCACTCTTCTGACCTCAAAATCTGCTGGTAGGATTTTTGCTAAGTTTTTCCCTTCATAGCTGCAACACCTCAAATGAAATGATAAAAAAAGTTGTCCAATTAAATAATAAAGTTTGGTTGATCTTGCCATTCGATTGTTTTGGCGGTTTAAACAACTGATTTGTCTACTAATGAAATGGTTTTGCCTCCAGAAATGAGTGGCGGTTGGCGATTAGTGAGGTGGCGGTTTATAGAGGGAATTTCGTGTTTTAACATAAAGGAGGAGATTTGTTTTTGGCTTTCATGTGGCAAATAACGATGGTGGCGGTTTATAGAGGGGCGGCTTAAAGAGGTTTGACTGTATATAAAGGATTCTGCTCTTACTGATATGTAAAAATTATTTATATAAAAATTTAATAATTATTGACAGCATGATGCAATAACTACTTATCACTGTTTGGATGTTATAATATAATATATTGATCCACAAAGGATGTTGCAGGCAACCCTACGATTGCGTATAAAAGTTTCACAAGAGCGCGATTTTTATTCGTCATAATATCTGTATTGTATAGAGCAGATGACATTGTTGTTTAGTAATAAGGAGTGGGATTAAAAACGATTCGAGAACATTAATATGATAACTCACTCAATCACTAAGAATTTTACAAACGACTTTTTATTAAAAATCTCTTTATTCATACTACTGAAATCTGACATCGAATCAATTCCTATTTGATAGTGAATACTTCCACAATGGCAATTAAACTTATGGCTAGTAAAGTAAAACAAGTTTTCAAATCCTGATGTATATCTTACATTTACAAATTCAATAAAGATTACTTTCTTTCACTGTTTAATGTAATCACATTTGGGTAAAAAAATAACTAAATAATTAATTTCCTTCAAAGTTAATAATTTTTAATAATCAATAATTGATGAAACAAAAATTATTCTATTTAATCACTTGGCAAAATACCAGAAATAATCATTTGCTTAAATTACGATTTTATGAATGGTTCATACTTACTTACATAGTTAATTTTCGCTTTGTTATATACAATATTCAATATTCCCTAAACACTGTAATTCATGGAGTCAGGGCCGCCGAGAGAAATTTTCGAGCTTGTGACAAGTCTGTGGTCCGGGTTCCATTTAAAAAATGCATCACTTTCGTTTAATAAAAAAGCCATATAAAATAATAAGTATTTATTTAAAAAAGGCGAACAATAAATTCAAAATTCCGTACTATGTTATATATAAAAAAGTTTATTTTGGTATGACTGCTTTAAGTGGTCTGTCGGCAGCCAGCGAATTATCGGACAAATTATGTGACACTTCAGGCCTGATGGGCCCTTTACGAGCCCGTGACAAAAGTCACGAATATTACCCCTTCTCGGCGGCCATGCATGGAGTTCTCTATTTTGAATCCGCAGAAAATTTTTGCGAGTTTTCTCAAATATAAAGGATCGTAAAATTTAGAAATATGAATTTTAAAGGCAATAAATGAATAAATCATGAAAAGCCATTTACAATCCACATACTTAACTATAAAATACAATGACACTTTAGGTTTTATAGGAAATTAAAGGCAATAAATGAATAAATCATGAAAAGCCATTTACAATCCACATACTTAACTATACAATACAATGACACTTTAGGTTTTAGATTTTACTCACTTTAGATTAGCTGTCCGCTATAAAATCGAAAAAATCAAAATGGCAGCCGAAAAGCGGAAATACTGCGCCCTCTAGTTTTACTTGTATATTATGTAAGTAGCTTTCATTCCTACTTCTAGATAAAACAGTAGATTATCTTTATAAGATTCTCTACTTATCTGTTAATAATGAAGAAAAATAAAAATTCTTTAATTTTCATGTTATAAATAATTTATTATTATAATCTGCTTGACTTTAAGAGATATTTTTCTTTCTTCAGCTGAATAAATCATTATTTAATCACAAACCACTATTATTGTTTGTCTCTTATGAGTTCTATCCGTATGGCTGAAACTTTTAGAAGAAGGATGGTAGGGATGAAACCTCTAGAATTAATATATGATGATTATTTAAACGATAAAAAAAATAAGTAAATTTTATTTTTTCCTGTTTAAATAAGTTATAAAAATTATTACATCAGATCACTGTATAGGATGATTAAAAGAATAAATTTCTATGTGAAACAAAATAACTAATTCTGTGAATTAAATAGACATTTTAGAGTTGTAGTTTTCACTCCTAATTTCTAGAGAGATTAAATATTCTACTTTAAAGTTTAAACAATTATTTCTTCATTTAAAAATTATCAATAATTTTTATTTACCTCATCCTTGACTTTTATTCCTGATCTGAATGCTGTTCCTCCGTCAGAAGCTAAACTGAATGCAAATAGCATAATTTCTATATCTGGCCATTCCTGAATTTGATTGTATTTTGTATTAATAAATCCAACACTTTCAACCCCTCCTACAGTAGTCAGCATACCTGTGAATAAATACAGTATTTGGTTAATAAAAACTTTTCAACTTAAATATTTAATTAATTTGTAAATTATTTATTTGTATGTAAATGAATCAATTTTTTTAGAAGACAGATTTGAATGAAATTTCATAGATTAAAAAAGTTGGCCACCATCCTCAATAATTTTAAGCAAAAGTAAAATGTATTCAATACCTTCACCATTCTTTAAATATTCCAATATATCGTCGACTTTTATCCTGGATTTTAAAAGCGTCCACGGTTCATTGATGGTAAATATCATGGCGGAAGTGGCCACATGATCTTGTAAATTTTTCCCAACCGGAATATCAGAAATAACAGGGATCTGAATTTTGAGAATATTAAAATATAAATCGAAAAATCGTGCAAAAAATATTTTGTGAGGTAATTTACGTGTTTACTTGATGTTTTTCCAGTTCCTCTTTTGGTCCGATTCCCGACAGCATCAAGATTTGAGGAGAATTGATGGCTCCTGCAGACAAAATTATTTCTCGACGAACAGAAACAGTTATTGTTTGATCCTTATAATCGAAAACTACTGCTTTAGCACGTTTCTTATCATCAAAATTAATCTGAAATTAAACATGGAGTATTGACAAAGAGATAAGCAAATCATCTTTCTGAATTTTATTTTATCATTTATTTAAAATTATTGCTATTAGTTTAACATAAAATTCTTCTTGGTCAGTCGATATCTCGATAACATTTTCAAACTATATCGCTTCTTACTCAAGCTATTCTCCCATACTTCATTCCTGTTTTAAATTTTCGAATTGATATACAGTAGTATCAGAAAATATTTTATATATTATTCTATATGTATCTTAATATCTCGATAACATTTTCAAACTATATCGCTTCTTACTCAAGCTATTCTCCCATACTTCGTTCCTGTTTTAAATTTTCGAATTGATATAGTATCAGAAAATATTTTATATATTATTCTATATGTATCTTAAATGTATTGCTAACATATTTTAATATTACAGATTTTTTTAATTTGAAATAAATTTTGCAGTTTTGCTCAATAATTACAGTTTTTGTGACAAATAATTGGCTATGCACGTCTGATGATATCATACGATTCCTTGAAAAAATTATTCAAAAACAATGAAAAATGTTAATTAAAATTCAAAATAGGATAAAATTAAATTGAAAATTACGCATTTTTCTTGTTCGCGAAAATTACGCGAACGAGAATTATATATTTTCGTCAATAAACTGATTATAAATTTTCGCGAAAGTGATTTTTAGAAGATCCATTAAACAGATCATTACATCAATTGTTTTATCTTCATTTTTCAATAATCTTTTGGGATTAGCAAGGGTAGAAAATGCGAGTCCACCCGTCTAAAATGTTGGAATATCAGATTCTGACATCAGCAATTTAGACCCTGTTGTTGCAGTACGGTGAATGATGCACAAGTATATGTCAGGACATTGGCCGAAAAACTAGAATCGAGGGTTTCAGACTTCCTGAGAATGAAGTGAAAAGCGGAAAAATAATTGACATCTAAGTACTTTCTAAAACATAATATAATTTTAATTCATATAAGAATAATAATAATAATTAACAAAGATACAAATATCACAACATAAAGTGGAGACAAATAATATAGAATAAAATTAACGAAATAGAACGAATAAAAGTAATACAACTTTAATGAGTGATATAGGATAATAAACGTGTGACCATAAACATACCTATGACAGAGAATCTTTTCGTCTTCATATTTTCTTGTTTTTTTCTTTGTTGAATAATATTTCTTTAAATTTGTTTGGACTGAAGACAAAAATATTGATGAGCACAAGAGGAAGACATTAATTCATCCACAGAAATAAGCAGAAGAAGATAGCTACAATAGGGAGAGAGCTAAGAGAGCTGAAACAAAAGAGTTGTCAAATTCCAAGTTAAACCGTTAAAACTATTTCTTCTTACTTCATTTCTCCTATTTCTCTTAAGTTTTGCTAATCATTTCAAGTTGAATGAAAAGTTCAGATCCTAAATAGACTCTTCATTTGATCTGACATTGGAGATGCTCTGTCTTTCACAGGATGGACAGAAAAAACTAACAGAGTAAAAGTTATGTTGATTTACTCTGATCAGGATCTATGATCTCAAGTTAAAGTTGGATCCATTACTTTGTTTTTCATAAACATTGTGAGATTGTTTTAACAATGTTTAAAATTCTATTCCTCTCTCGATTGAAAAGATCATTCAATAATAATGAAAGTTTTCCCAGTAAGTTACCTTAGCTTTACAACATAAATTCTTACAAATATCTTAGTTAAAACAATTTCACGAGGAATTGAAATTTTTACGCTTTTATGTTTCACAAATGTTCGTTTAAAAGAGAAGTTTCAACAAAATCGAGCTCTGTAAAGAGTCTCGTCGTTCTATCTCTTGATTCGGTAGTTCATCTTACAAGTAATAAAATCATTTAATCTCCGATATTATTATAAAAATTAATAAAATTACAAGAGCTAACATAATATACTTAAAATTAAATGCTAAATTATATATTATCAAAATAGAGAAGTTATTTAATTAATCGAGGATAGAATTTCCGAAATATCAACAGTTAATCTAACGGCTTTTCGTTTCATAAAGAAATTCCAAGATAGAAATTATAATAAATATATCGATGAACAAAATCTGGTTCTGCTGTTGTTTATTCATGTAAATACCTACTAGCAGTATGACGTCACAGATAACTGACGTCAATCAATAAATTTAAAATGTCAAAAAAAGCTATAGTCCGAATCCAACAAATTATTATCGATAACTTTTTTTTTCTAAATTCAATAGATTTTCATGTATAGCTTCATATTATTTCTTATTACATGTCGTAGCTATTTTTAAATAATCGTAATTAAAATAAACATTAATTTACCTTTTTTACAAATGCTGAAGTAATAATATCCAAATTTCTTCTTCCCATGATTGGATCAAGAAAGGCCTTCTTCGTACTACAACGTCGTCCATCTCTCAACGTTCCATACATTTTGGAAAATACTAAAACGAAATACATTCTGTAAAGTTGAATAATTTATGGATATCAAAGTAAAAACAAACTTTTTAATTATTTAAGCATTCATTAATAAAAAAATTTTATTTAGCATAGAGAATTTGAATTAATTTCCGTTGCTATATTGTTACCTCTTTGAGATTCACCATGATAATCTCCGGTAGGATATCCAAGTTCTCTTCCTGCTTCCAGGAAAGCGTCATTTAAAGGATGTTCTGGTGTCTTTTCGATAGATAATTCTCCTCCTATGCCATGAAAACCTGAATATATAATAATAATAAAATATAATTATTAGACGTTTACTTTTATATAAAAATATATTTACTATCAAAAGAAATTAAAAGGTTACATTTTATACCATTTTTGTTGATTTCGGGAATTCGGTTATCTTCAAATTTTTTAAAATATGGCAAAACGTCATCGTAACTCCACCCAGATGCTCTATTTTCTGCCCATTGATCAAAGTCTTTTCTGTTGCCCCTCACATATACCATAAAGTTTAAAATGCTGCTTCCTCCTAATACTTTACCTCGAGGCCACCTGATACGCTTGTTTGGAAAGGAAAATATTTTAAATAAAAGTTGAATTACGATTTTTTGTGAAATTTAGAAATTAGCAAAAATATTGTAAATTATTCGATTTGATACGCGAAAATTTTAAATGTTAGACTTACCTGATCTTCAAGTCCCCAACACGAATATTTCTGAGGAACAGTTTCAAATTTCCAGTCTTGTTTTGTTCCTTTCAAATGTGTAGGAAATCCTGCCACTTCCGAGATTAGACTAGGATCACTTCCAGCCTCTAACAGCAAGATTTTTAAATTGGCATCTTTGGATAGTCTGTTGGCTACCACAGATCCTGCCGATCCCGCTCCAACTATAGCGTGAATATAAAAATTATATTCTTTTAAATCATATTATAAATATGATGGTTGAAAATGATATTTTTTAATGAAATCTATATTATAGGGCCTACACTTATATTTTGTACATTTTCTTATTGGGATCATTTTTAACATACACGATTTTCTACAGATTTCCAATAATATTCTAGAATTTCATTCAAATTTCATGATATTTATATGGTATATTAGTTTTGACAAACAAATAATAGACATGATTCAGTACAGTATTGATCATTTTCAATTGGCTCTTTACTGTAGAATGTTCCAAGAATATAGACCAGTGGTGTCCAATTATAATGAATCCAAGGGCTATAGCCGTGTTTACTATAGATACAGAGGGCCGCAGTTGCAAAAAAGGAGGGGCTTTGGCAGGGCCGTCGAGAGAAACTTTCGGGCCCGTGACAAGTCTATGGTCCGGGGACCCTATTTAAAAAGGAGTATCACTTTGGTTTAATAAGAAAGTCATATAAAACATTAAATATTTATTTGTTAAAAGTGTACAATAAATTCAAAATTCGATATATTACATGCTGTGTTATAAATAAAATAGTTATTTTGGCACGGCTGTTTTGGGTGCTTGTTTGGTAGCGCGCTCTAGCGGCGGGCTGCAAACTATCAGACACGTTATATGACACGTCAGAGCCCTACTGTCGGGCTTTTTTCGATGCCGGGCCAGTGACAAAAGTCACGGATGTCACCCCCTCTCGGCGGCCCTGGGCTTTGGTACTTGATACGTTATTGTCTCAACAAACGGAAGCATAAATATAACGCTTTTTGGAAACCAATTTTATTTCCAGATTAACAAATCTTATTACAAAATTATATTTATCAGATCGAATCCAATAAACATGTAAAACAAAAAAGTTATAAAATATGAACAGTTAAAAAATACAAGGTGTCCCGTAAGTCGTGGTCGTAAATTTAATGGTATGCATATTCAATAGCAAGGAACAAAAAACTCCCTATGAACATAGGTCGAGCAACGCACCGTTTCCAAGAAATGATGACTTTATTGTCAAATGGAGCAATAATCCCTACAGGTGTTCCTTTAGTAGTGTCTCGTGTACCTTGAACTCATAGCAAATGCTCAAAATGTCCACTATGAACACGGCAGCATGCTTCAGCTCTTCTCCTCAAAGAGGCACGCAAACGTTCGCAAAGACCAGCATTCTCTCGCATGTTCTCAAAGGCGTTCTCCACGCGATGGCTCAGAGCATCCACAGTATTCACTCGTTGCGTATACACGTGCTCTTTTAGATAGCCCCAGATGCAAAAGTCCAATCGGTTCAAGTCCAGAGATCGAGGAGGCCATGCACATGGTCCATCCCGACCAATCCACCGGTGGTGAAAGATGACAGTCAGGTGATTCTCACAGCCAATTGATAATGAGCAGGTGCACCATCATGCATGAACCACATTTGTTGGCGAATCGCAAAAGGCACATTTTCTAATAACTCAGGGAAATCCTGTTGCAGGAATTGGAGATAGGCAGCTCATGTGAGCCTCTGCGGAAGGATGAACAGTCCAATGATATAACACCTGCTCACACATTGATGGAAAATCGGTCCTGATGATGTGCTTCTCTGATGGAGTGAGGATTAGCATAAGACTACTCATGATAGTTGTGGAAATTAAAGATCCCATCGCGAGTGAAGCAGGCTTTGTCAGTGAACAGAATGAACGTCAGAAACAGAGGACACCTAATGCACTGTCGCAGCAACCACCTGCAGAATCGTCGTCGTGGAGAATAATCTTGTGCACGTAGGCCTTGCACCCTCTGGATATGGTATGGGTAGAGACCATTTTCATGCAAAATTCTCCAAGCAGTGTTCCGACTTACATCCTCTGCGATGGCAATCCGTCTTGTGCTGGTGGTTGGATCCTCTTCCACACGCTGCAGTATGGCCTGTTCCCGTGCAGCAGCCTCAACGGTTCGCGGACATCCTTCGTGTGGGTGATGTTAAATGTACTAGTATCACGTAAACGCTGGTGAAGTCGGATGAACATGCGACGATCAGGGTGTCGTCGGTTTGGGTACGTGTTTCTGTAAAGACGCGCCGCGTCTGCTGCATTCCCATTTGCCTGACCGTACATGAAATGCATATCCGCCAACTCAGCATTGCTGTAACCTGCTGCAGCCATGTAGTCTCACTCAAACATAGTCTAGGCAACGAATCAGTTAATATGGTATGGGTAGAGACCATTTTCATGCAAAATTCTCCAAGCAGTGTTCCGACTTACATCCTCTGCGATGGCAATCCGTCTTGTGCTGGTGGTTGGATCCTCTTCCACACGCTGCAGTATGGCCTGTTCCCGTGCAGCAGCCTCAACGGTTCGCGGACATCCTTCGTGTGGGTGATGTTAAATGTACTAGTATCACGTAAACGCTGGTGAAGTCGGATGAACATGCGACGATCAGGGTGTCGTCGGTTTGGGTACGTGTTTCTGTAAAGACGCGCCGCGTCTGCTGCATTCCCATTTGCCTGACCGTACATGAAATGCATATCCGCCAACTCAGCATTGCTGTAACCTGCTCAGCCATGTAGTCTCACTCAAACATAGTCTAGGCAACGAATCAGTCAGGTCTACTTCCTTCCATTTACATGAACAGGGCATTCCATTTACATGGCAAGGGGAAGAGGTTTAATTTCTTTACGTATCATCATCATTTCTCGGAAACGATGCGTTGTTCGACCTATGTTCATAGGAATTTTTTGTTCCTTGTTATTGATTATGCATATCATTAAATTTACGACCACGACTTACGGGACCCCCTGTATAAAAAAGTATGTATGTACTCAGGGAGCCGAGAGATATTTTCGGGCCAGTGACAAGTCTGTGATCGGGCCCCACTTAAAAAATAGCATCACTTTGATTTAATAAAAAAAAGTCATATAAAACATTAAACATTTATTTAAAAAAGGCAAATAATAAATTCAAAATTACATGCATTGCATACTATGTTATATATAAAAAAGTTTATTTTGATACTATGGCTTTGGATGCTCTGTCGGCGGCAGCCTGCGAATTATCGGACATGTTATGTAATTACCACTTCAGACCCGACTGTCGGGCCCTTTTCGATGCCGGGCCGGTGACAAAAGTCACAGGTGTCACCCCCCTCGGCGGCACTGTACGTACCTATTTAATATGATATATGAGGGCGGCAGCAGCATTTACAAGGGCTGGATACAGTGGGTGAACGATTACCGAACATAATCCGTTCTAAGATAATGTTCGTTATCCGAATTGTTCGTTAATCGATCATCGATTTATCATGGGTTTTTTACGGAAATTTGATTAATTCGTTCTGGAGATTAAAAAAAAAGATTATATAATTTTTTACTATGTTTATTTATATATAATAACCATAATATATACATACATAGTCTTAATTTTAATTTATTATGTTTATTATTTTCCGAAGAATCTGTCCACCAATGTCGATTGCTTTTCTCTCTTCAGGATTTTTCAGAAGTGATTAAATAGCATTGTCGTGGTAGAGATCCCAAGCCTATTGACCTCATCCTGGTTTGAGTGCATTCTAAGACCAAAATATTGTAAATCTCTCTCTTACCTTATTCAATAAACCTTTGATTTGTTTTAAGTTGTTGTTCTGCCATCCTTACCTATAAGACCACGAACGCACGGTGCGTTCGTGGTCTTATAGGTAAGAATGGCAGAACGCGGGGGTGGCTAATTAATAATCTATTATGCACCACCAATAAAGTCATCCTATAGAAGTCCTCTTTAAATGCAAAAGACAATATCTTCTTCAATGGGATTGTAAAAAGATCTGATACATGAAAATACAACTCTAGAAGACCATTTTGTAGCCCTGAAATGGCTACATATTCACAGAAGTGAAGTTTCACAGAATTTGCCGAACAAATAACCTAACTAACATTCTGTTAGGTTAGTTAAGCCGCCATATCCTCGGGAGATATTTTTATCTAGTGGCGGCCACTTATAGAGCTCATCACAGGCTGGCCAACACCCATGATGGGGTGTTGACCAGCCTGTGATGACCTTCATCCTTCAACTATCAGGACCCTCATCCTTCAACCATCCTTCAATCGGATGGTTGAAGGATGAAGTTCACCAACCTGTCCCCTCCTGAAAAATTGGAGGAGTGGGACTCAGATCCTCCAGGATGGTAAGCCACAGCTTACCACGCCGCCATCCGGCCGACCTGTCATTCGTTCAGTCCGCGATCCCATAGTTTGTTCTGTGAAGTGTTCGTTATCCGAATATAAAAATCTTTCACTAAAGTGTACGTTATCCGAACAGTTCGTACACCGATCATCCACTGTATTTACATCCATTCCTGTTTTAGCTATCCTCAGAATACGTAAAAGAGGAGAATCTCCAAGGAGTTCCTGAATCGATTCTTAACTATCTCCATGTTAGAAATGCCCTTTCACACAAATAAGTAGTACCAAACGCTAATATTACTTTCCGACCAAAATCATAAAAAGTTAAGAAAGCGTTCGTTAAACAAAGCAGTTTATTTATGGGATTTGTTATGGAAAAGTCATTTTCCCACTGCTACTAATATACTAGATTTTCGTTTTCTATTTTACGTTTTTTCTCACTCATTTCAAAGTTCAACGAACTCATGATAAAATGAAAATTAAATTAAATTAAAACGTAAAATAAAATTAAATTAAACAGAATCTCACAACAACGGTGACAGTAATCACTGAAATGGTGAGTGTTAGAAAACAAAAAAATAACTAAATTAGTCACAATTCAAAACTTTAAACTGAAATAGCTAAAATAAAATTGAGGAGTTTGAAAGTCTTATAAAAATGTGACATCATTAATAACTTACGATAATTAAATAATTACTAATAATTAAGAAAAATTAATTAATTGAGTTAATTAATTAATATAATTCAATTTTAGAATTCTTTTTATTACTAATAATTAAGAAAAATTAATTAATTGAGTTAATATAATTCAATTTTAGAATTCTTTTTATTACTATCTTTTTTCTTAAAAAGTAATAAATAAAAGTAGAAAAAAACATTAAAAAGTAATATTATATCACAAATCGTGAAAGCCTCGCGGGCCGCACAAAATGGCTTGGAAGGCCGCATGCGGCCTGCGGGGCTGCCTTTTGGACAGCCCTGATATAGACTCTATATATATCATTCATATAAGATCATATATGAATGAAGATAGATAAGATAGTTTCCAAAATGAATATTTTTTCTCTTATAATGTCAGTAATTTTTACAATAGTTTAGGTTAGGTTAGTTATATTAAGCTACCATATCCTCATGGGGGCCACTTGTAAAGTCCATCACAGACTCTGCAACACTCATGTTTGTGTCAACCGGATAGTTGAAGGATGGGGTTCAACGGGCTAGGCAGAGTCCGGACCCCTAGCTACCATATCCTCATGGGGGCCACTTGTAAAGTCCATCACAGACTCTGCAACACTCATGATGGTGTCAACCGGATAGTTGAAGGATGGGGTTCAACGAGCTAGGAAGAGTCCGGACCACACCTGAAAAACTAGAAGTGTGGGAACCGGTTTGAACCTGGATCCTCCAGGGTGGGAAGCCAAAGCTTTTACCATGCGGCCATCCGGCCAACAATATTTACAATAAATGGTATATTTAGTAAAGCTAATTAAAGAAAGAAAGGCGAGCTCTTTCGAAACTTAAAACAACACTGGCCAAATTATCAATAGATCAATTCCAAAGATAAGATGTAGACTAACGAATTTTCCAAGTCAGATCTATAAATCGATTGGACGATCCGTCTGATTGTCTCCAAACAATCAAACAATGGTCAATAACGAGAATTCTTTTAATGATAGTGAAATAGACAGAAACAAATCAGTTTTACATCATAAAGCTAGTACAGGGGTCGGCAATCTTCAAAAGTTTTGAAGGTTGGAACATTTGAAGTGACCCGCCAAAGAACTTGAGTGTAAATGAGATTTGCACTGATTAGTTTAAAAGTGGATCCTGAAGAAATATTTTTAATACATCACTGGCAGATTACAGGGGCTCAATGACAATACAACCACACCTATAATTTAAATGTAGACTGACTGAACACATTTTGGTCAGTTACATCGAATGAACCCAAAATGTCAACCCTCAATATACTGAAGTCTTATCCTCGGTAAAAGAAGATTGTCGACCACTGATTTAGTACATATTTGGATAGATGTTCCGTGTTGCTAAACGGTCAGTTTTCATCCCACGTAAAGAAATGTTCGAAAGAAACAAAAGAAGAATCGATGCAGAAAGTGTTCATTGACTTGTATGCATAAATATTTTTTTTCGAATTACTGTTTCTTTTTGTGGAGTTAAACCGAACGTTCGCCTAATTCTTTCAATCACGAAAAACGGACTCAAATGGATCGTCATTACAATATCAGGTAATAGTGATTACAAGATTTCAATTGGATCAATATATAGGCTACAATATCTTGTAATAGTGATCAAATTGAACAATAGATATAGTGTTCAATTGAAGGCCCTCTTTGTTTTACCGTATCAATCTTATCACAATTAATACTTTTCTGTGACATAAAAGCGAACAGAACTGGATCAGTTGTCCGTCTTTATTCAGATATGCAACCCATGTTGATTGTCTGCCAAGAAATCTTAGCACGAAGAATTCCTTTCAGCAGGGCCGCCAAGAGGGGGTGACATCTAAGACTATTGTCACAGGCCCGACAACGAAAAGCGCCCGATCGATAGTTTGCAGGCCGCCACAAGAGCATATTGTCTAACCCAAAGCAGTCGTGCCAAAATAAACTATTTTATATATAAAATATTTGACAGACGAAGGTTTTAAAATTTTTATTTATCCTTCATCGAAGGATTTTTAATATTTTGGCCTCATCTCAATGAAGCAATAAATATTTAAAAATTCTCTTATTTTTTAATTATTTGTATTTTGTATGGTATGTAAGGTATCGAATTTTAAATTTATTGTACACTTTTTTTAATAAATGATTAATATTTTATATGAATTTTTTATTAAACCAAAGTGATGTACTTTTTTAAGTGAGGCTTGGACTTGTCACGGGCCTGAAAATTTCTCTCGGTGACCCTGCCTTTCAGTCACAGAAACCAGAAGAGGAAAACTTTTTAATTACAGTTTTTGCCATGGACTTGTCACGGGCCTGAAAATTTCTCTCGGTGACCCTGCCTTTCAGTCACAGAAATCAGAAGAGGAAAACTTTTTAATTACAGTTTTTTAAATAATTAAAAGAATGAAAATTTTAATTTTATCGCAAGGCCGATAATTTATAACAATGTCTTTAGTGTATCGCAATATAATTTACATTTAAATTAAATAGCAAAATGTTTTTAAAGTATAAATATCAATCAACAATGATAAATGAAGAAAAATTTTACTACTATAGTAAAAAAGCACGAATGCTCTTACTATTAACAAATACCTACCAATAATATAATCATATTCTTTGTGATAAAGCACGACTTCTGCTCCTAGCAAACGGAAAATTCCTATTAATACGTATAAGAAGTAAATCATTTCGTTTTAATATTAAAAAATATACATATATATTTTTTATTTACTGTATCTACGCTTATAGATTACAAGTTATCTCAGCGTTATAATCCGAAGGTTAAGTTGATATTAGAACGTACAATAAAAAATATATCAGGAAACCTTTTACCTTCGTAAAAGGTTTCCTGATATATTTTTTTACTGTATCTACGCTTATAGATTACAAGTTATCTCAGCGTTATAATCCGAAGGTTAAGTTATATCAGGAAACCTTTTACGAAGCTCTTATCTCTCTTATATACTATCTATATAAGAATATCTGGCACGCCCAATAGCTAGTGATCTGAATATCGTGACTAAAATTCGACGATTAATTATTAATTTTAAAAGTAATAAATTAATAAATAAATAATAGAAACTGTTAAATATAAAACAGAGATAAGATTTTCAGTCTTTTATGTAAATTTTAATTAAAATTTAATGAAAAATTATTTCTAGTTTTAGTTTTTCAAATATAGTAAAATTTTGTGCCAGAAATAGACAATGATTATTGTATTATTGTTACAAAAACTATTGATAAGTTTCTGTGTTGACCCCATTGTTATCTATTTTATGATAGCACTTATTGTTATGTTTTTGTGGTATCACTCATTTTTGATGTCAGACTATGTTAAATTTCGGCTGTCGGCCAGTTATTGTTATGATTTATAAATTCGCCATAATGGTGAATTTATGAATCATATGTCATGATGTGATGTCACTATGACGTCACCCAATATCTGGTATTCTATGATAATCATTCATTATTACTTATTTCTTATGTCATCAATTACTTTACTTTGATATCATATACAATTTTATATATTTACAGTTTTTTTATGTTACTCATTGTTACATGAAACCTATACCGTCATCAGTTGTTACTTCACAACTCATACAAAATTTAGTATTATTGTCATCAAAGCTAACAGGCCTAAAATAAAAAAGCTAAAATGATAAGATTCTATAAATTATTTTTAATCGTTATTTTATTCATTTTTACGTGAATTGCTATTTTTATTGGTATTTAGGTGATTTTATGAGGTTTTAATAAGTTCATTGACTGGCGTAAATGCGTCGCACATTAAGGCTGGTTTATAGTCAAACAATTTTTACGTGAATTGCTATTTTTATTGGTATTTAGGTGATTTTATGAGGTTTTAATAAACTTCATTGACTGGCGTAAATGCGTCGCACATTAAGGCTGGATTATAGTCAAATTCCAGTCGGCGCCAACGCCAGCGCTAAGTCAACGCTGGTCTCCGTCGAGAGTTGAAAGTTTTTCTACTTTGGAGTTGGGAGTTGAGTGATGATATACCACAATCCTTTGCGAAGAGCAAACATGGAGTCAAATCATGCAGTCGAGTGCGACGTAGAGAAATTTATCGAGGCCGATAAAGCCCATCCAAACATTTTTAATTTTAAATTTGAATTTATAGAATTTAAATTAACAGATTTATATAGTTCCTTTTTGAATTGTAGTCACTGAAGATGGAGTTAAGCCATAGTATTTTTGAAATCTTTAATAAAAGTGTTTATTCATGCTTTACAAAAGCTTTGTAAGTAATTTTATAAGTTTATTAATAAAGTTTATTTATTTATAAAAGAATTTTTTTTTTTAAAAATTTTTAATAATAATAAAAAAATTTAATTTTAAATAAAAGAATTTTTTAATGGCTACCAAAATTAATTTAATACAAAATAACAAAAACACGATTTTAAAACTTAAAAAAAAACTTTTTTTTTTAATTTCATGCATTTTAAAACATTAAGTATACAATGAATCAATATCCATTAATATCATTGTCACTGCAATGCAGAAGTATAGCTAGCAAAATATTCAATAAATTTTTCACTAACATCAAAGACAACTTGTTTTTTTCTTTAATTTTCGAAAAAGCAAAATAGAAGCATAAGCCATGGTGTAAACCATGCCGACTCCGGGCAGTTTAAAAATCCGACTCCGACTCCGACTCCGACTCCACCCAAAAACCTCCGACTCCCCGACTCCCGACTCCGACTCCGACTCCGACTCTGCAACGCTGAGACTATGGGATAAACGGAAAGTAAATGTCTTGAATTTAGAACAGCGAATAAAAATGATTGAAGACAGTAAGAAAGGTCTTTTTGACCAGCGTTAACCGCGGCCGGATGGCCGAATGGTAACGTGTTGACGTGCCACTCGAGACGATCCGGGTCTGGTCCCGGATTTTTTCGGGGTATGGCGCCGGGCCCGGTGATCCCCCCTCCACGGGTATGGGTGCAGCACGTGGTTGGAACTGGCCCGCCGTCTTAGTAATCTCCTTGATTGGAAAGGGGGCGTAAAATATGCTTAAAAAAGAACCAGCATTAACAGAAATATTTAACGTGGGGAAAACACAGATCCGCAAAATATTGTCTCAAAAAAAAATTCTGACTGAATAGAGGAACAACGGAAATCGCAATCTTAAACGAAACTATAAGAAACGTGTTGAAGAATTAAACAATTGAAAATAATGAAAAATTGTTGTCTCAAGTAAACATCAAACACTGCTTTTCCGTAGAAATTATAAACAATATAAGTGGAATGCGACAAAGCACTATTGATAGTTTTTCCATACTAATTAAATATGTTGTGTTTGAATAAATGATAAACTGTTATAAATTGTTACAAAAGCATACGTTTCGATTTTATTAAAGAGTAATCGTTTTATTTCATTTAAGCATGTTGTATTATATTTAACCTGTATAAGCCGACCACCTATACAAAAGACCAATTTTGATTGGAACCGGAGGTGGTCGTCTTATACAGGTTCTACTGTATATATATTAATGAATCTTCACTTAATATATCGCAAATTATCTCAAAGTTATAATCCGAAGGTTAAAAGTTGTGATTAGAAATTAAAATAAAATAATATCAGTATAATGTAAGCTTATCATTAAATAGAATTTTTGTTTCGGATTATATACGATTTTATGTTAGAATGTCTGGCTCGCCCAAATACTGATGATTTAAATATAGATAATTAAAATGCGATAATTTTAATTCATTTCAAAGGTAATAAGTAAATAATAGAAAGTGTTTTAAACAAACAGGAATAATATTTTCATACTTTTACGTGAATTTTAATTAAAATTTAAAACAGAATTTTTAGTCTTTTATATTCTCAAATAAAGTAAAATTTTGTGCTAAAAATAAGTATGTTATTTTATCTTATTTATGCACATAGACAATGGTTACTGCTTAATGGATCGGCAGGATGACTGAGAGGTAAAATTGTAGCTTACCAACCTGGAGGACTGGGTTCAAATTTGAATTCCCATCTCCAGTTTTCAGGAAGAGTCGGGCCGGTCCGTTGAACCCCATCCTTCAATTTGGTTCATCCCATCATGGATGTTGATCAGCCTGTGATGGGCTCTACAAGTGGCCGTCGCCGGCGACCATATGGCCGAGAGGTAACGCGTTTGTGTCCCATGCTGGAGAACCCGGAGTATTTTTTTTGGGTATTGGGCCCGGCTGGTGATCCCCATCCTTCACCATCCGTCCCTCCTCTACGGGTGTGGGTGCAGCTCGTGGTTAGAACTAGCTCCACCCCCTTAGTAATCTCTCTGATTAGAAAGGGGGCGCAAAAATATGCAAAAAAGTGACCGCCGCCGAATAAAGTACGACAGTGGTTCAATAAATAAAGTAACAAGACTTCACACGTATGTAATATTTTCTATATTATTATAATTTCCCGCCAAGCCGAAGCAGTTGACTACTGCTTTGCTGCATGATCTTTACATGGTGCCTCATGTCAGTCGTATTCTCATAATATCAATTGTAAGTTTCCTGCGCTTACGGAAACATGGTCAAACGTTGAACTGCATAGTAGGATCAGATTTCAGAGTCTAAAAAACACATCACCAGCTAAAATTCATCGCCAACACGGTGCTAATGTTATGTCACTGAACAAATATAGATTTTGACAACATCAGGCCACAACCATGCGCATGACTTGTTATGGTGCTACAGTGGGAGATACTGAACCATTCTCCTTACAGCCCCGATCTGGCACCTAGTGGTTTTTATCTGTTCGGATCATTGAACTGGCAACTGGGTGGCAAGTGATCCACAACCGACGAGGAAGTTCAGCAAGCTGTTATGTCATGGCTTCATGCGCTTCGCACTGCCAATGCTGGCATAGATTGATGTACCCAGTTGGAACAAATGTTTAGATAAGTATGAAGAATATGTGGAAAAGTAATCTGTAGAAATATCATACTATTGTATTTATGTACAAGTTGAATAAATTTACGCAATAAGAGGTCTTGTTATCTTACTTATTGAAGCACCCTCGTATATTCCTTGTGCGATACGGTGGCTTAACTTCACTAAATTAATCTAACCTATTGGTACATCACTCGTACTCTATTATTCCATATTCTATGATGACATACATTATTATTTATTTGTAGCACTACTCGCTATTGCATCATCGTTATGTCAGGCATTGATAAATTTGTGATATTATCCAGTTTTCCATCATTGTGACATTGTCCTTTTTTATGCATTACATAATCTTACCCATTATTATATCTTTTGTTATGTCAAACGTTTTTAGATTAAAAGGAAATCGTTTATTATAACGATTTATAAATTCACCTTTATTTCCGATGTCACCCGTTACATTATTTTGATGTCGCATATAAGTATAAAGCACAAAAATGCTTCCATTCAGTAAGTATCTAGTAGTGTGGATAGATTAGCGAATATTCTTTACTTACCGAACTCCAAAATTTTCTTTATCCCTATCATAGACGGTTTATACTAGTATTTCATTAAAATTTATTATATTAAAAATTGCAGATAATATTCCAGTAATGGTTAATGTTCGTATTATCCTCTATCTGTGATAAATTTATTCTCGAACGTAATATTTACCAATGCATCTCAATTAAATCACTCAGATCCAGTTTTCAAACTATGCCGTTATGTGTAAAATATTTAATATTTTTGAAATGATTTATAATATTCTGCAAACATGCTATATTTTAGGATTCACCTGAAAGAAAAATGAAGAAAATCGGTTGGATGGATCAATGACAATCGATCGTTTAAATTGGAAAATTCATAAAATTAGCTTCGCAGTAAGTCGGCCAGATGGCCACCCTGGAAGATCCGGGTTCAAATTCGGGTGCCACACCTCGAGTTTTTTAGGAAGGGTCCGGGCCCGGCCGTTGAACCCCATTCTTCAACCATCCGGTTGACCCCATCATGGGTATTGGCCAGTCTATGATGGGCTCTACAAGTGGCCCAGATACAGTATATCCCTCGTGCGATATGGCGGCTTAACCAACCAACCAGCTTAGCAGTAAAACTACATTACACTGATTTTCCGAGATTTAATATATGATTATCGAATGAAATTTATTAAAATCTTAAACCAGCATTAAAATACAGGATGACTATTATTTTATTTTTAAGATGGCAGAAAGAATAAAAATCTGAAAATGTGAAAAATATAAGTAAAATAGAAATAGTTATCTTTAGAGATAATTAAATAGCCTCAGTACAATTTTTATTAAATAAATCCGTATTCATACTTCTCAATTTTTCTTAGAATCATATCCATTTACATAATTTTAAATTTATAAAAATTACAAGTTAGGAACGAGTGGATTTATATTATTAAAACATGTACCAAAAGATCTTGAACTAAAGAATGAAATCAATGGAATAGACATCATTTAAAATTTATCTTGTGAGCCAAAATCGATCCTGGATCCATTAAGTCTAGCGCAAATTTTGTTACTGCACTGTGTAGTGTATATACTGTATATTCTACACAGCTATATTATTATTCTAAATGATTGCAACGACCGTTTTAAACTGTTATTTGTTAACATAATAATTTATAATTTACATAAAATATGTAAATATATAGGGGAAGGTGGGCATGTCAATTGAACTGTCTTACCCCAGTAGTAGAACAAGATAAATGTTAGTCCATTGAATAAACTAATTGCGGTATTTTTCGTGGCAACATTAACCGCGATAATCGAGGTATTCCTGTAGTTTAAAAGTTTTTAGTAGAGGAGAACATTTCATAAATGCGTTACTTTCTTTCCGAAAACAGGCTGAAATAGATAAAACTGTCTTAACTGTTTAATTTACATTCTTTATTTCTGTTTATAATTAATAACAAATTATTACAATTCAAAATATCAATCTTTTTATAGATTAAATAAGTTTATGATTAGGAATAAAAACATTGCTTTCTAAAATAATAAAATTAGCATCTTGATGAATAGCTGATCTGTAACGGACATCTAAGATTTTATCTATTAATACATATCTCGCACAATATTTGATGGAGAATGATTAACTGACAATTTCTGCTTTCATATTTGATCATTAAATATCAACGATCGTATCGTATTTTCATTATTTGGAAATGTTAAGCATATTTGCAATTAAGTGACAATAGAGTACATAGAGGAAGATAGAGCAAAAAAAGTCAGTTTTTAGACTTTTGGTTATAAAATCATAAATATTTGTGCAAAAAAATTTTTTTAAATTTTACCAAAGAAAATATCATTATTAATGAACATTTTGATGCTAAAATTGTTATTCAAAGATAAGATCAAGAGCCTTAAAAAATACATTTATAACAGCATGTCAATTGAACTGTCTTACCCCAGTAGTAGAACAAGATAAATGTTAGTCCATTGAACTATTTTTTTAACTAATTAAACTAGAAAAGTAAAATGGTTGGACAAGATTGGTCGTGAGCTATCTTGCTGTACGATCTTACTCTATTATGCACTCTTTAACATCATAAATCTCCTAAATCAAACTGGCGCAAAATAGAACTTGCTGATTTTTGTATAAAAAAAAATCTTACTACATAATATTTTAAATTTTCAAATTGCGGCTCGTGACCCACTAAAGGATCGCGAAATAAAAAAAAAATAATAAAAATGGATCACAATGAACAGAAAAAATGCACAAAAATATTTGAAAACAATTTATAAAAACTTTTCTGAAAGCGGTTCATTTGTGCCAATATGTAGCATCCGGCGGCCGGATGGCCGAGTGGTAACGCTGTCGGCGTGCTACGCAGGAGGACCCGGATTCGCGTCCTGGGTCTGGTCTCAGAGTACTGGGCCCGGCCCGGTGATCCCCGTCCTTCACCATCTGGCCCCCTCCACGGATGTGAGTGCAGCCCATGGTTGGAACTGGCCTTGCCCCCTTAGTAATCTCCGATTGGAAAGGGGGCGTAAAATATGCAAAAAAAATATGTAACATCCATAACAAATATGAAACATTGGTTAATCTCCGATTGGAAAGGGGGCGTAAAATATGCAAAAAAAATATGTAACATCCATAACAAATATGAAACATTATTCATTTTTTCGTTGTTGACCACAGTACAGGTAGGCCTCGATTAGTGCGAATAATTGGTTCCACGAATTTCTCGCACTATTCGAAGTATTAACTCTATGGAAAATATGGTAATTGGTTTCTGCTTTGAGAGATTCCGGCCATTAGCTAACTTCACGATGAATAACCACAATAAACTTAACACTAACTATTTAAGAAATATTTATTTTCATATTTTACATCATTGTTCATCATCTAAATTAATAAGTTGCCAGGAATTGCGTCTCATATCATCATCAAACTAACCGCCAAATCAAAACTAAAATAGCGAATCAAAAGCAGAAGTTGAGCGCCGCCTGGCCGCCAATTCTGGGTCGAGAATTGAGTGAATAGTCCGATTTGCAATTAA
>AYEL01079954.1:45000-70660 GCA_000484575.1 Olivierus martensii | reverse complement strand
CTAACACCAATTCCTGTTTATGCCATATTTGCTAAAAATGAAAAATGGCGTATTCGGACAAAGTGGATAGGATAAAGTGGATCACTTTACCCTACTTTGCAAGGAAGCAGCAAAAAGATCAGACGACAAGGAAAAGTCTAAGACTGTGAAAAGAAAGCTGGGAAAGAAGTCCCCTAAAGCTAAGCGACGCCTTCTAGACTTACCTGAACAAGCTGGTCAAAACTCGTCTGCTGAAGGAACTCAAAGCAACCCATCTGTATCCACAACCCAGGAGGTGTCTTGTCTCGTTTGTGGAGAAGAGTGCTGTGAGGAACTCAAAGCAACCCATCTGTATCCACAACCCAGGAGGTGTCTTGTCTCGTTTGTGGAAAAGAGTGCTGTGAACCCATTGTAGAAGATTGGATTCAGTGTGCCTCTTGCACTCTTTGGCCCATGAAAATTGTACTCCGTATGAAGGAGTTGTACTGTTTTATTGCAGTGAATGCAAAAATAAAAATTAATTAAAAGCACTCTTTGGGCCCATGAAAATTGTACTCCGTATGAAGGAGTTGGACTGTTTTATTGCAGTGAATGCAAAAATAAAAATTAGTTAAAAGAAATTACTTTTCTTTTCTATTGGTACAAGTATTTCTTTTGTAAAAATAATGCAATTGAGAAATAACTAACCAAAAAACGGTATCAATTTTATAAGTCGCACTAATCGAGGCCTACCTGTATATTGATTCACACAAAGTTTGTGTCTGATTTTATCATATATAGGTCATGTGGGCCGTAATACAAAATGCAATTCCTGCAATAGATAACAGTCAAGAAAAAGCTTGGAAAATGTTATTCTAGATCAGAGGTCGGCAAACTTTTGAGACCGAAGAGCCAAACTATTCCTCACAACAATTTAAAAATTATTCGAGAGTCAAATATATTTTTATATGGCGCTCTACTTGGCAAGACTTGTTGTATTTGGTCTTTACCGGCCATCGATACTACTCAAACATCCTCGGTGCTACTGGCCAACGTTGGGATAGGTAGGTAAATTAAGCCGCCATATCTCACTAGGGATATACTGTAGCTGGTGGGTCTTTACCGGCCATCGATACTACTCAAACATCCTCGGTGCTACTGGCCAACGTTGGGTTAGGTAGGTAAATTAAGCCGCCATATCTCACTACGGATATACTGTAGCTGGCGGCGGCCACTTATAGAACCCATCACAGGCAGCCCAAACCCATGATGGGGTCAACCGGATGGTTGAAGGATGGGGTTCAACGAGCTGATGGGGTCAACCGGATGGTTGAAGGATGGGGTTCAACAGGCCGGGCCCAGATCTCTCCTGAAAGACTGGAGTTGTGGGACCCGGATTTGAACCCGGATCCTCCAGGGTAGTAAGCCACAGCTTTACCACGTGGCCATCCGGCCGACGCCAACGTTGGGCATCCGTGAGCTTACTTATTAGCATTATTAGTCACTTTGATGGACTCCCTGCTTATCATGTGCTCAATCAAAACTCTATTCCCTCTGTATAACCTCTCCTTACTCGCTTTCTCCTCCCTGACGTCACGCTTCCCGCATTTTAGTGCCACGAAGTTTTTGCGAAACCTATAAAACAAATGAAATCACCATTATGTGAATAAAATTATAATTTCATTTATAAAATTTTTAAATAATTTTATTTTCATTTTCAATTTTACTTCAGAGCCACATGTACATGTACCCAAAGAGCCACAGTTTGCCGACACCTTTTCTAGATGAAGCTTTATTCTGATAGCTATAAGTTATATTACAAATGTAAAAAAGAAATATCAATATGTCCAAAAACTAGAAAACTTACTATGGTTCATAGTTATTTATTAAATATATAAAACTTACTTTAAACTGCAATGACAAACATTATCCATAAATAAACAATTTCAAATTAAAGCGTACATAAAAGACCTCATATAGATTAAAATATATATGAACTTAATAGAAATTGGTGTCGAACTGTCTTAAACCAACGACCCATCTTGTCCCACAGTACTAAATAGGTAGACTTACAATCAGGAATTGCAGAGTCGAAGTCTGGGAGTCGTAGGTTTTTGGGTGGAGTCGGAATTTTAAACTGCCCGGAGTTGGGAGTCGGAGTCGGACCTAGGGATCGTTTCCGGGATTCTGGAATCCCGGAATCCTGGTTGATTTTGACTGCGGGATTTATCCCGAGATTTCCCGGTCTGAATTACTAACTTCAATAATCGATACTTACAGTCCTTCACAATACACACACACAATATATTGCAGTATTCGAGAAAACTCGAGTTAATGAAAATGGATTAAGTAATTTGGAACATTTGAAATTCGCGCGGTAACTCGTCTTGGGTTCTTTTCTTCTGAATCATCGCAATCTGATTCGTCACATTCCGAATACAGGAAAAGGGTGACACAGACAGCAGAATGAGCAGACAAATGGACTAAGTAATTTGGAACATTTGAAATTCGCGCGGTAACTCGTCTTGGGTTCTTTTTTTCTGAATCATCGCAATCTGATTCGTCACATTCCGAATACAGGAAAAGAGTGACACAGACAGCAGAATGAGCAGACTGATAAATTGGCGCATCAAATCAAAAAACAAACTGAATGTGTTTCTAAAGACGCTCAAAATGAAGCTGAAGGTCAATCACTTGCAAAGAATATATTCAAGTAGTTCGAAATCTTTGAGGCAACTGGTAAAAAAAACAATAAATGCAATAAAATTAATGAATCTATACCACCAACAACTGTAGAAGCTGAAAGGTCCTTTTCGGCTGCAGGACTAACCAAATTTAGAAGTAGACTCAACAATAAAAGTGTAAATTGCCTGTGTTTATGTTTATATTAAATGTCAATTGCCAAATCAGTCTCAAAATAAACTGAAGTTAAATAAATTTTTTTAACAAGTCATTACTCAGTACTCACTAATCTGTCATGGTTTGGAATGAAAATTTTAATTTTCTGAAAAGCAAACTTTGAATTCGTTTCAATTTGTAATTATATATATATATATAAATGTAGTATAATGAAATATCTTTGTTTTAATTACTGTATATTTATTTATACTATTCCATGATTTATAAATTTACATTTGAACATGGTGGGTTGTTAATTTTTAGCATTATGATTGGGCAAACGGACAAAATGCTCAGTTCTCTCAGTTGTTTCTTAAATGACCTATTGTGCTAATGAACCCCAATCAAATGAAACAATTAAATGGTTATTTATATATATATATACATAAAATTTTGTGTAATAAATTATTTCTAATAAAATTACAAATAATATTAATTTATGCAAAATTATGTGCAAGAGCAACTGATTAAAGCAGTAATTTTTAACCTTTCTCAATCCATTTAATTAGTAATCAGTATACAGTGCATAATAACGGAAAATGGCCAACCCACGGACCGGTAATGGTCCGCGGATTACGGATTGGGAAACACTGGCTTAGAGTTATTTGGCAGGTTCCCCGATTTTTAATACGGAAATTAATATAACCAACCACAAAACAAACATTAATACTTAAACAATTTCAATCATAATAATTTTCAATAAATATGCGCTTTCGTTGTATTCTAAACATGTACAAGTCATTTACGAAATACACCAAAATAATCATCGTATTTCATACTAGAATGAAATATATCATATAATTTACATAAATACGTAAATTAAATATTCAGAAAAAGCATTAGTCTATGTTTGTTGTGCAATATTTAGATACAAATAGTTTTAGAAATACCTACCTATACATAACTATACTGGATTGCCTGCTCAATGATAGAAAAAACGACGCCATCTGCCCTATTGCCGGTTGTTACTTTCGCGAACGTGCATTCGGCGATATACAGGGTTGCCATCCGTCCCGATATATGGAGTACCAACTACTTGGTGTACCAACATATGGTGTACGAACTACTTCTGCCGCAACAAGTTCCATGTAATTGTGTTCCAAATAAAAAGTAATTATATTAAATAAATTTTTTACTTCATTTCTACACCCCCATCTCGGTGTATCCCGACGAGGTCCCAGCTAGATATGGCAACCCTAGCGATATAGCAATTCGACTTTGTTTTGGTAACCAGACGTATTCCGTTTATTTTAATAAGTGTGATGGCCAGATCATAATTAATAAAAAGGGTGTAATATCCCAATATGGAATACTAAAGACTTTTTATTATAATAATTTTTGATAAATATACATTTTCGATGATTCCGAATGAAGTATGCAAAATACTCCAAATTTCGCATTTTCCTAATCGTTTAATGTTTCAAAAGAGGAGAAAAATAGATTTAGATGGCCAGATCATAATTAATAAAAAGGGTGTAATATCCCAATATGGAATACTAAAGACTATTATAATAATTTTTGATAAATATACATTTTTGATGATTCCGAATGAAGTATGCAAAATACTCCAAAGATCATAGAGGGTGAATTACTAAAAAACAGCAATATTACATGTATTTTATGCTAAAGAAAATGTTAAGTATTAAAAAAATAACACTAGTATTCATTTCTAATTTCAAAGAGGTCAAAGAAAACATTTTTGAAGGAAAATGTTGCATTATTTCCCTGACTTTTTCTGTCATATTTCATGAAAATCTACTATTTAGTTTAAAACTTATTAGATGGGGACAAAGAAAAAATCAACATGCCATCATCATGCTGTTTACTTTCCTTCAGACACTAAAAATCAGCCTTTAAATACACAATCGTCAAAGAACAATCCTCAATTCTTCAGTAACGAGTGCATTCTTCTAACCTCATATACTGTTTCACAGCAATTATCGTCGTCATCAACCATAACCAAAGTTACAAACAGCTTTAAATAAACAATCGTCAAAGAACAATCCTCAATTCTTCAGTAACGAGTGCATTCTTCCAACCTCATATACTGTTTCACAGCAATTATCGTCGTCATCAACCATGACCAAAGTTACAAACATAAATTTTCTACCCAAAATGTTTATTTTTAATTAACAACAAGCATTACTCCAATTAGGATATCCTTTATATCACAATTAGAAGTCACAATATAGATTGCAATGGGAATATAGTGGTGCTTCGTAATTCGACGTCCCGCCGCAATTCGTCGGTCTCAATTCGACATTTGAGTTTCGAGGGTTTGCACATGCGCGTGCATGGAATTCTGTGATGTCATTTGCTATTTGTCAGTTGTTTTTGGATTACTTTGGTGTCTGCCCGTATTGTTTTGTGTTAATTTTAATTACAAATTTTTTATTTTCTGAAAAATGTAGAATTATTATTATTTTTTCAGCGAAGTGTAAGAATGGGTTCAAAGAGAACTGACCAGAGGAATAATTCCGATAAGAAGAACACTCGATTCAGTAAGAACTGACCAGAGGAATAATTCTGAAAAGAAGAACACTTGATTGAGTAAAGAGATGAACCTGAGGAATAATTCCGAAAAGAAGAATATTCAATTGAACAAAGAGACGAGGAATAATTCCGGAAAGAAGAACACTCAATTGAGCAAAGAGACGAAGAATAAAATATGTAGATAAAGTGCAGAAAGGTAGAACAATTAAAATGTAACTCGAGTATGGCATTCTTAGGACAACTGTGGCAACGTTTTGCAACAGGATTATGGGTGCTAGGGTGTCTGCTGGAAGACTTCATTCCAACATCCATGGATTATGGGTGCTAGGGTGTCTGCTGAAAGACTTCATTCCAACATCCAAAAGCTAATAAATTGTGTGTTGTGTATAAAATAGTATATTTTGTGATTTACTCTGAAAGACTTCATTCCAACATCCAAAAGCTAATAAATTGTGTGTTGTGTATAAAATAGTGTATTTTGTGATTTACTGTGTTATACAATAGTAACACACATAATAAAGTAAATATTATAGTGTATCTGGATCACGAACAGGGTCGAGGAACGGATTGTGTTCGTGAACCGAGGTATCACTGTATAATTTTTTGAATTTTCTTAATAAACATAATTATCTGCGTAAAAAATAAATATACAGCAATACCTTGCATAATCCGGTTTCAAATAGTCTGAGCTTCACTATAGTCCGGATTGTAATTGTTAATAAAAAATTTTTAATTTATTTTATTTTTTTAGAATAAATATGGAATGTAAGTGTTCTTGCTATTTACTACCTACATATGACTTGAATAGCCACCATTTGAGAAGCTGAGACAAGCAGGCAGCTGCTCCAGTGTTGCCAAATTTATCTTAACAATGTTATAGTGCCTGCCTTTCAAGTGCAATGTCGTCAGTTGTTTACCACAAATGCTTAATTGAATCATTGAACAAGAATGAATACTGGGCATATCGGCATTTGTGACTCATTAGCCCACACGTCATAGTTGAAGTGGGAATATGCCTTTATACAGAGCGCCCCTCTGCGTTTGGAATGGCGCTGAGCAGCCAACTTGGAGAAAGCGAATGCGTTCACCTGCTGGGTGAGCCCTCTTTATCTATTCATCTTTATGGGCTTGGACCTACTTTCTTCCCCCTTTTGTCTGTTAGAAATCTTTATAAAAGATTTTAATGTATATGAAATAATTATTAATGTAAGAATTTATGATAAAATATATATTATGAACAAATTGAAAATTTCTTGGAACCAATTATAATTTTTCCCATAGATTACATACCTCGAATAGTCCAGTAAGAAAGGGGAACCAATTAACCGGACTATGCAAGGTATTGCTATATAATGAATTTATAAAATTGTAATATTAAGTTAATAGAGTACTTTATGTAGACACCATTTCCATGCTTTTTGATGTCATTAGGGTCAAGTTTGTTAATTGGCATAACTGCAGATCTTCTTTTATCAAAAATGTGTAATGTTTCTCTAGATTTTTCTTTTATCGGATCTTCTTCAGTGTGTATGATTTTTGTGTCATTGTAGTTGATGGAGAGATTCGTAACGGCCACTCTTTGTGCTAACGCCATGTTTTTGTGGCGTTTTTCTCTGTCATGTTTATGTTCGTTGATTCTTTTAGTTAAATTTCTAAATGTGTAACCAATGTAGACTTCTGTTTGCTGTAGATGGTTGTCATAAAATGGGATCTTGTAAACTCTATTAACTTATATAATGAATTTATAAAATTGTAATATTAAATTTATAGAGTTTACAAGATCCCATTTTACAACAACCATCTACAGCAAATAGAAGTCTACATTGGTTACATGCCTAGAAATTTAACTAAAAGAATCAACGAACATAAACGCGACATAGAAAAAATCCACGAAAACATGGCGTTAGCACAAAGAGCAGCCGTTACGAATCTCTCCATCAACTGCAACAATGCAAAAATCGTACACACTGAAGAAGATCCGATAAAAGGAAAATCTAGAGAAACTCTAGATTGAGAGTGTATACCAAAAGTGTTTTCATTAAAGTTTATTCAATTAAGTTTATAATTTTCTTATTCCTGTCTAAAAGGCTATTATTATTATTATTATTATTAATCAGAAGACAATGGTACTTCAAATAATTTAATGTAGATTGATATTGACATTGCAGACACACTACCAGCATTCTGATGTTGACATGTATGGGCAACAACATGATATGGAGACTATTATTGGTCACCACTTAACTGCAAGAAATAAAAGTAAATTTTTACCAATATATGAGTGGTGTGTACCAAATGATCAATCTGGGATTAACATTCTTCAGGAGTAAAATTTCTGACCAATAGAACAACAACAATGCAGAAAACAGCAAGTCTAGGAATGATATATGCAGGTTTAATTTTCATAATTTAAATAGGATTCGTTCAAGAACACTAGAAATTGAACTGTATTTTCAGAAAGCAGAAATTATATTCCTAGCAAAATATGTTTACTTACAGTTTAATAAAATGTTTAATAATTTTTAGAAATTATGAAATTCTTCACTTCTGTTGTTACATATAGAGTAACTGCTGACATTTGCTTTTTTCATAATTAATTACAAATTGATAAAATATAGCACAAGATTCTTTTCTGTTCTATTATATAAAATAAATCACCTCAATTTTTAAGAAAAAATACAAAAACTTTTCTTCAACCAAAAATTAACCAGACTATAGTCTATATTTAGAGTTTTCCTCTAGAAAAATTGTTATTCATGATGTCAGGCTATAAACCAATAACAACAAAAGTCACTTCTTTCTATTTTAATGATGATTATTAGCAATTAACAGAGTCCAAACAAAATAGAATGATCAGTCAGTTAATGAGTACAATAAAATTAGTAAGTGTTAATTATCCATTGAAACAAATATAATTCATAGAATTCAGGGCTGCCATGGAAACTGTTTAGAAGAAAATTTTAATTTGTTCAGAAATATAACAAATGCTTTTATAATCATATGAACTAAAGAGGGAAGTCAAAACTCCAATAAAATCTTCAATTTTACTTAATTCTTATAATGCAATTTCTCCCATCATTTGATATTTTTACACATTAATTAATCATTCTATTACAGCCAAATTGCACTTTTTAAATGCTTATGATGCAATTAAAATTCTTATTTATATATTTATCATTATTAGTGTTTCCAGGCAAGAATTCCTTCCCGCTCGTTCCCGAATCCTGACAAACTTTTCTCAGGAAATCGGGAAAATTGGCTCTTAGAATCCAGTGATCTCTACAATGGGAAATAAAAGTACTACTCACAATGTATCTTTTAGAAATTTTTCTTATTTATTGCTATCTAAAGTTACATTGTGAGACAATATTACATGCCACTAGAAATACACACTCGACACCCGAATCAAATAGCGCACATAGCTAATTTTAACTCTAATTTTAAATTAGCTAGTTAACAAACTAGCTAATTTTAGCTCTTGTAAATCGAGTATATTTGATCGAGGAAACAGAAAACAGTTTGTATTTACACAGAAAAATATTTATTTTCCACAACCCAAGCTTTGATTACAAAGTCATCTTCAGGTGAACTAACTAAAGAAATCTAAGGTAGCTTTCCTTAATATAATTTTGTAGTCAAATCCTGGGCTGTGAAAATAAACATCTCTCTGTGTAAACACAAACTACAGTAAGAACCTGTTTAACACGGGGATACGTTCCAAAGAAACAAAGTGCTAAATGAAACAGCGTTAAACGAGGTCATCTTAACACATAAATAATGAAATAGGTGAAACAGAACAGTGAATAAAAAATATATACATAACATTTTTTTAATTTTATTTTGAATATGTATTATTAATATTGTATTACATTAATTATAGACATTTTTATTGCTAATATTTGTACTCGTAAATCATTCATGAAAATCAAAATATTCAAGTAAATAATTCATGTTTGTATGAAGAAGGTTCTTCCTCATTTGACACTTTTTGTTTTTTCGTTAAGAAGTCCTATAACATAGTTTGCCTTTTCTTCTTTCCTCTTCAGCAAGCAATTGTTGATATTGAGACATCGGGTCCATGACACTTCGTCTTGCCTTTGAGCTTCTATCAAAATTTGGATCATTTTGCATAATTTATCCATTATTTCCTAATAGTGGTTAAACTTGTTTTGAGAAAATCCGTTGCAAGTTCCTTTTGCTCCTCATCTTCAGAAACTCTTACTCTCTATCATAAATATGAACTGTGACCGCACCAAACTTTCGTATATACTACACAAATACATTCATATCAGACACACTGTGAGAAGGCATAGGAGTATTAAAACAGCAAATTCGTGCAATTTCGGATTTATGTGAGTATAATGGTTTGGAAAATTGCGCCAAAGTGAATCAATAAAAAATGTAGAATTCGAAAAAAAAACGTGTTGTATTGAAACAGCATTAAACAGAGCAGCTTAAAGCGGGGTCTTACTGTATTTCTGTTTTCTATGATAAATAGTTTCCATAAAGTAACTGCCAATATTATCAACCACATTCGATCAGTTTGTTTGCGGCTGACAATTGTGATATATGTTAATACATTGCGTGATATACTTAAAATCTCACTGTATACTATAAGTCTGGTAAATAAAGTTTGTAGTAATTACTTTGTTTATATTTTGAGAAAACCTGAATGTAACAGAAATCTAGTCAAAATGATACCGTAGTGACCCTTGTTTAGCTCTCAGGGCAAGATATGAACTAGTCATGAAATTCCAGTTTATCTTCCATTTAGGAAATTTTATTTACTCATTTTTTGCATCGACCTTTTATATATAGGAGTGTCTCGAAACCTCTGAAAGATTGCAATGGGTCCACTAACTTCGTTTGCCCCACCTTCTCTACGGCTTTATTAATATTTATTGTTATAGGCCATTTTACAGATGATCAACAAAATTAAATAAAAAAGATTATTTCGGGAATTCTCGGGAAATACGATTTCCTGTTCTTGATTCCCAAAGGTTCTAAAATGTTGGGAATTTGGAAACACTAATCATTATTATAATAATTATTATAATCACATAGGTCTTTTGTTAACTTTCTTATTTTTGAAATATTGATGAACATTATAAATAATCTCTCTTTCTTGGCAATTAATTAATTTTCCATGTCTTAAACTTAAACTAATACCCCTTTTCAGCTACACCAGCAATAAAAGAATATATTGTGATTTGTGAATGATTAACCAGAAAGTAAACATTCCAGGTGGAGGCATTGTGCCATCTATCAAATAAGTTATAAAGTTTTGCTGACATTTGAATTTTTTTTATATTTTTTTAGAATGGGTATTTTTAAATAATAATTAATAGTCACAAACTTTAAGTGCAATTCGCATAAAGTCAAATCAAAAGGATTTATATTTCACATTTATTACATCATTCATTGTTCATTGCATAGTCTCATCACATAGTTTTCACATAGAACACATGGACTGGCAGTGAAACTGCTGCTGAGGATTGATGTTATGGTTACTACACACAAAACACATAAGACGATCTGCATGATACCTGGTAAACTAAAAACTATAACCCAAAAAGATTATTAAATAAAATCATTACATTATTATTGGAGAGGTGTGATGTCATGAATGCTGTGCTCACAGATAGATTTTTTAACTTTTTTTTTGCAGTAATTATTTTTGATGATAGTATTTTTTTATTATGATGTTGTCTTCTGTATTTTATATTTACTAAGAGTAATATATTTCGATTAGTGCGAGAAATTCATGGAACCAATTATTCACACTAATCGAGGCCTACCTGTACACAGGTGTGTGTCTTTAATGACATTACAGCCTATGACTCCAAGAATTGATGTTGTAATCCAATCTTTTGCATTGTTGCCCCTAGAATTTTGCCTTTTATAGGAAATTATAATCTCGTATAAATATTTTGAATACGTATTTTTTTTTTAATCAGTTGTACAAACAGAATGAGTCATCATCATATTTATTATTTCTTAAGTACAAGTAACCTTCAATTTACAAAGCCTCAAATTACATAGTATCAAAATTACAAAAGTTGCAACTTTATGAATTTTTACATTTCTAGAAGCTTCTGTAACTCTCGTAAATGATCATATTCATTTATATTTATATAAATAATTATAAATGAATATGATCATTTTGAATATCAATATTTTAATAAAAATAGTTGATTGACTATTGCAGTCAATTAGTTATTACTAATTAAGAAATAATAAATCTGCCAATGACTTTTTAACACAGGTAGTTCTTGACTTTGAGTTAATTTGTTCCTGGAGTGAATTCAAGATATAAGAACTCTTAAAGCAAGAATCAATTTTACATAGACATAATGTTAAAAATACAGATTCCATTTTTAAGAATGAAATTTAGTTATAATAAAATTAAGGACAACAAATTCAACAGTTTATGATGAAACAATTATTTATTTAAAGAAATGAAAATATAACCTTTAAATTCAAGCAAATTATAATAATGAAATTATTTATGCCCATATAAATGTTAAATAAATTTTATTCTTCATTGTAAGATAAGTAAATATAGAAATGAGTAAGATAAGGCAGGTAAGTAAATGAGCTTCTATACAAATGAACTACTGCCTTAAGCACAATCTAGGAATGAAAGTTATTTACATAACTTTTTGGTAATATCATGGCAGCCAGAGGGCACATTACTTCCACTTCCTGTGCTGCTATTTTGATTTTTCTGATTTCATAATAGAACAGAATTTCTGCTACAAATCCAGTCATACTATATTGGCTAGATATGTACATGATTTGAAATATCAATGAATGTTAGAATTTGTTTTTGTAAATACTATTCATACTTTTAATTTTTTTATATTTCATATTCAAAAAAATTCACAACTGCAGAACTTGTAAATTGAGAATTACTTGTATTTTCAGTATAATATAATTTTTATATTACAATATAAAATTTTTAATTAGAAAAATTATAATAATGAAAATATTTGTATATATTAAAAAAATATCAAATTTATTTTTCATTGTTAAGTAAATGATAATATGAATGAATATTTGTATATATTAAAAAAAATATCAAAAATTAAATTTTTTTACTTGAGATATTTTCAAAAATTGATGACTTGAAAAATCTGGTAATAAAAAATTCTCTTTATCATGATTTCCTTCTTTCTTTGTAGCTAATTGTAAATATAAATTTAGCCAATTATTTACAGTAATCGGTGTAAGATCCCAATTTAAAGCCTGAAAGGATAACATTATTTACATTTATAAATTTATAAAGGAAAATAAAATTAAAAAGAATCAACTGTGTTACCTTAAGAATGACCATTTCTTTATCTAAAATTTCATCATCTTTACAAGATCCATCTGTAATGTCTGCAAAATCATGAATTTTTGGTGGATAGATTTCCTAATAAAAAAATTGAATTATTATAAACATAAAATAATGAAATAATATATAATTTATTTTACATTATGTTACACAATAATTTGCATTTTAATTAAAAATAAAAATTTGAATTTTGAATTTAATTTATGTTTAGTACATACAAAATTATTTTCATTTTTTAAATATGGAAAATTAAAATATTTGAATTTTTATGTAACTTTTAGAACTAATGATTATTTATGCCAGAATAAAAACATTTCTCTAAATAAAAATTTATTGTCTATATAGGTAGTTCTTGACTTACAATGAATTCGATGTAAAAGTTGAAAAATTCTCTAATTCAACTTTTCCACCTGTATATACATACATATCACATTACTTTTGTATATCCATGGCAGAGGCACCTTTAGTCAGCAAAGCCTTTCAACAATACACAACAGCCACTAATGTGATTCACCCAGTTCCAGAACTATGTGATTCACCCAGTAATTTATCACAGCCTTTTGCACATTAGTTGTGAATTTGTTCCTCTCATTGCAATTTTTATAGCTCATTGTAACCCTCTTATGTCCAGTAAGAGAAATAATACTACTGATGAAAATTCCAGTGTAAAAAAAGAAGGTGAGGAAAGCTTTAAGTTTAACTGCTTTAAATTAAATAGAAACCTAATTTATAAAAATATTAAACAGAAATCAAACAAATCAAGAATTAAAAATCAACTTATGTCAGAATTAACTTATGAAGGAGATGTTGGAATAGAATCCTATCATAAGTTGAGGACTACCTGTACTTATGGTACAAGTCAAAAACTTTTAGAAAAAAATTATTTATACAGTATATATAGAGTCAACTTATACAAAAATCAGTTAAAAATAAAATTTTTCATAAGATTATAAAGCCTAATCTAAACTGGACAATAATCAGTGGAGATAGTCATCCACAATGTCAGTGATAGTTTCCCAAAAATACCTGTGTGTCAACTGGTCAGCAGCTTATTTCAAAGAATGCCATTATCTACTTGTCTCTCATGTGAAATAAAAAAATATCTCTGTATGGATGCAGTCAGCAATAAGACAAGTTAATAGATGATTTTAGTAACCTTATTCTTTCTTTTATAAAAGTTATACATTGTTTAAAAGAGCCAAGCAAACTGGATATCCCATACCAGTCTCTCTGATCTAGAGTTATAGAATTTAATCAGGTATAAATCAATTTAAATAAAATAATGTATATTTATTAAAATATAAACCCCAATTTTATGAGCAAATATAATTTATAACAAAACTTGACTTATGAACCTTTACTTCAGTTTTACAAGAAATTTGTAATGAGCAAGTGTTTCAAAAATTAACTAAGGCACTTCTTGTTAGCATAAAGGAATTTAAAAGAGTAACAATATCATCATCTATCTGTTTTTTAATGCTAGAAATCTTCATATAAAATTTTCAAGAGGATAGAATCCAAATTCAATCCCATGCCCTTTGGATTGAAAACAGCTATTATCAGAAATTGAAAACAGCTAATCCAGCCAATTCCATAATGGGGCCCAGTCATAAAATGGCAGATGAATTCATCAGCCCAAGCTCTTACAGAAATTTGGAGATGTGATATTTCAAATTGAATTCAAATATATATAGTCCTTGATTTATGACAGGGTTCCGTTCAAACCTCACCATCATAAGTCATAAATCCCAAATTTATAAATTTCTCATTAATTGCTTGATGACAGCATCGGAAGTTAGTATCGAGTCTATGGGAGCAGCGAATTACCAACTTTTTTGACAGTATTAATGTGCATGGTGTGCATGGTATTAATGTGCAGTTGATTTCAATGTAAAAGGTAACAGTGTCAGTAAGAACAATGTTTATTTTTATGTAATCGTGCTTCTGGATTTTCAGTTTTCAATTTCAAATAAACATGCAATGCAATTTGCTTTATGTGATGGCTAATCATGCAGCCTTTCAAAAATGACTTAAAATTACAACTCTCTGCTAATTTAGAACACAGAATTGATTGGAATGTGCAAATCACCATTGTGCATCTGATCATCATATAGATTTATAGGCATGCAGATAATTTACATGTTAAAATCATGTTAATATCATAATTTTATTTGAAGCTTATAATTTGTTTGCCAAAATTGTCATTATTTTACAGCAATTTACTATAAAATTGCAAATTTAGTGAATTATACCATTGGCTTAGTGATATAAGTGAACTTCAACTCTCCCATAGATTCAATACAGACCTGATGCTGTCATCAAGTATTGAACACTATACATTATCTTAATAAATTATATTTATTCAGAACATAAAAAGTAAACTTTCCATATAACAGGATATTGGATCAGGGACTCAAACCCATAGAACTGCATTGACCAACCATAAAATTTACCGATTGCATCACTATTTTAAGTATAAGTGATTATAAGTCAAAATGGGCATAAGTTGAGTACTGTTTATACTCCAAATAGTAAGCTAACTCTCTATTGTGATGATATAGTAGACAAAGTGATATCAATTTTTCAATTAGGGAAATAGCATTTTTCTTTGAATTTATATTATTTTTATATTGTTTTTTTGTTGTTCATGATAAAACATTTAATACCATATTATGTCATTAGTTTTTGATTAATGTTCATTATTATAGTTATTGTTTTCTTTCATTGAATATTTTATGAAACTTCTAAACAATATTAAGTACTGGCATATACAGTGGCACTGTATTTGGATATACAGTGGTGCCTCGCAATTCGTCACTAATCCATTGCCGAAGTAATGTTGAATTGCGGGACAACATTTCCCATATAAGATTATGGAAAATAGATTAATTCGTTATCGGTCCCCAATCCACTACCCTAACAGGTGAGGTGAAAGAGATACACTCTATATACAAACTTCAAGGGAATTATAATCCAAATAAATCCAAACAACTTGCCAAATTTAAGCCAAAGGTCCCCGGTTCGATCCCAGGCTGAGGCAGATTTTTTCTTCTTCAGGTAATTTAGTCAAAATTCTTGTTTAATTTATAATTAATAGATGGAGCCACTCGTTGGCTTAGTAATTTCTATAGTTTATCTAAATTTATTTTGGTTTAAAATTCGGTTGTGTATCTCAAGGGTTAAATTTGGCAAGTTGTTTGGATTTATTTGGAGATACACTCTATTATTTATTTTATTATATGTGTTTTGCTATTGTATAACACACTAAATTACAAAATACATTATTTTATACAGAACACACAATTTATTAGTCCTTGGATGTTGGAATGAAGTCTTCCAGCAGACACCCTAGCACCCATAATCTTCTGTGTCTGTTGCAAAACGTGGCCACAGTTGTCCTATGAACGCCATACTCAAGTTACATTTTAATTGTTCTGCCTTTCTGCATTTTATCTACAATTTTTTTTCTTCGTCTCTTCGCTCAATCGAGTGTTTTTCTTTTCGGAATTATTCCTCTGGTCAGTTCTCTTTGAATCTATCCTTACATTTCACTCAAAAAAATAATAATGTGGGAAAACAACAGTAATATAAACGACAACAATTCAAATGTAACTTAATAGTAATTATTATTGCAATATTGAAAAATTATATACAATTATATACAAAGGATTCGTCTAGTCGTTACATAAAACATGTCTTTTCTCGTAGAGCATCTTTCTAAGTCTGTCTCTCCCTTCTCCCTTCTCTTGCAGTCAGTTTTTTATTGTCTTGTTTACTCTGGTGGACAACTCCTCGTACATGTGTTAGATCTAAGGGAAATTCTTCGATTCCCACATTCGGCCGTCCTGACTATCATCCGGCTTGGATGATACCCATCAGGCCATGGCTTCATGAATTCAGCACTAGGTTACCCCTCCTATATTTCGGAGTCTTTTGTGATGTCTGTTAAAATAGGTAGGGCTCTCGCTCCGAACTTTCATGATCTGTGATTTTGTAATTGTTTCCCTTTTAATTTCCTCTGCTTTATCTGTTTCTTCTTTTTGACTAACCATATCCTTCTCCATTGGAATCTTTTCATCTGTCCTGTCAACAGATTCTTCTACTTCAGTTTTACTTTCTTCTATTGTTGCTTCCAGTTCACTCTCTTTTTTTGGTTGTTCAGATTTTGTTTCTTGCTTTTCCTTTTCCTGCATAGCATTTTCTTTTGAAGGCATTACTTCAACATCACTTTCATCTTCTTCCTTTTTCTTAACCAGTATTTTAATTGACGCTTCAAAAATGAAATCACTTGCTTCGAACTGTTTATTGCCTTCTAATTGTTTTTTTACAAGGAATTTCTTCCTCCCTTTTATCAATTTTTTTCTTCGATTTTGATAGATTCTTTTCCAACTTCAGCTGTAATCAATTCCACTTCTTCTTCCTTAGTTGTTGAGATATCTTTCTCGCTTTTTTGTTTAATCTCTCCCACAATGTATAAAGAAGTCTCCTTTTTAATCCAATCACGTTCGGCTTCTTCAATGATTTTAATTTCAGAAAATTGAATATCCTCCTTTTCCTTTGTTTCAGTTACTTCGGTTCTCCTATCTTCAATTTTAAGTTCATCTTTAAGAGACTCTTTATTTAATTTTACTTCACCGATTTGAGATTTTTTTTTCTATTTTGCCTTCTAATTGCAGTTCCTGTTTTTCAATTAAAACTACTTGATCTGGAGCAATGATGTCATCTCTTTTGTCTAAAATTTCGTCTTCTATCGTAGACATTATGGCCGATTCGTATTCTCTAATCTCTTTGCTAGTTTCTATTTCAATTGCGTGTTGTTTTTCTTCCGTTTCCTTTAACAGTTCTGTCATATCTAATTTCTGTTTATCGATGGGAATCTGAGGTATATGTATATATTTTCGCCTATTTTCTTCTGTTACTTTAATTACCATCATAATGTCATTGGATCTAGCTTTCAAAGGAGTGTAATTAAAATAAAAGTCCTGAAAGTTTTGTTTGATCTTATCACCTACTGTACTTTCAATATTTAAGTTCTTTTCATCTGCAACATTGATGCACAATAAATGAGTTTCCAAATCTGCCTTCTTTATCATGACACCATTCTTGTTCATTACCACTTCTGCTTGATCTAAAAGATCGTTCCCAACTATCATAGGCATTTTCATGGTATCTTTGGATACAACGTAAATGTCCGATTCAAATTTAACTCCATCAATTTCAATTGTAGTATTAAAATATCCTTGTGGAGAAACAATGTTTTTCCCAAATCCAGTCAAAATAATGTCTGTTTTATGCAATTTAGGGCCATCAATTGATTCGTAAATATCTTGTCGTAAGAGATTGAGGTGACATCCGCAATCTATAAGTGTCTATTTTGTGGTCACACACACGAACATCCTTGACCTTGTAGTTGTTAGTGCCCTTCGAGATAACGTTCACTCTCATAGTTTGTTTTTGCTCTTGTTTTCTTCCTTTTGGACATTCGGCTGAAATATGACCGAAGCTGTTGCAGTTAAAACATTTCTTCCCTTTGAACCTGTACACACACTCATTAGACTTATGACCGTTCTCGCCACAATTGAAACATTTCTGATATGTAGTTACAGCTGCATTCTTAACCTTATGAAGAAGATTGACGGAAACCACAACCGTTGTGGTTTCCATTGGTTGTGGTTGTAGTTTCCGTCAATCTTCTTCGGTGTCATCTTCCCGTAGCACACTCGTAATGTCTCAACTTTTCTTTGAATTCTCTTAAACATCGAGCACCATAAAGTAAAAGTTTTGTTCCTGTATTGTCTTCACTACCGTCTATGACATACTGCATGAGAGAGTCCTAATCGATGTCGCCCCTACTAGCGATTTCTTTCATTACGAGAAAATATTCTCTCAATGATTCTTCTTTCTTCTTTTTTCGTCTATATAAAAGCTTATGAATTTCTGCGTTACTCGTTTTCACATCAAACTCTTCTTACAAAGCCTTTTTTAATGCAGACCAAAATGTGATTCCCTTTTCACCTTGAATAAAGAGTTTTGCTAGACCATTAAGAGATTTCTTAGCAAAAATAAACATCTGCAAACTGTCCCAACCCATCAAAATTGCAGTCTCTTCGAATTCAGAGATCCATTTCTTCACAGGGTATCCGTCATTGCCATCAAACAGTCTCAGCAAACCTTCAATATCGCGGAATGTTACTGCAAATCTAGGCTGGTTACAAGCATCCTCTAAATAATGTCTGCTATTCATCCTGCTATTTGCCTTGGAATTCAAATCTTCATAGTGACTCTTACTTCCTAAATCATCCAGACTTTTTTGGAATTCTTTTGTCATTTTCTTCATTTTCCGGCTATGTGCGTCTTCGTCGTCTTCACTGTCACTTTCTTCATCATCACTGTTATTTTTGTCGTCGGATTTCTCTGAAAGTTTCTTCAAATTCAATAAATAAAAACATAGTTCCTCAATCATTACTTGTTTCGGACCGATGTCAATGCATAAAATGTTACAAATAACTCCTAAATCTGCTTCGGTAAACGAATTACTGATAAAAGAAACTTTAGCTACATAGTCTTCAGAGTCAGGTTTAAAAGTGAATCCAGAGAATTCTCTCAGGCATTTCCGATTTTTTCTATCCTCTGGTACAGCTTCGAATATTAACTTATGTAACATTTTTACAGCTTTAACAGGCATGGATGTGATATTTCTATTTATTTTCATAATTTCTCCTAACTTAAACATTTTGAGATAGATATTTCGTTAATCTTTCATCGTCATTTAATTCCGATCAATCATCGTTAAAATTGCTGAACAAGTTTTACCTTTAATCTTGAATCTTCGACTTAAATTCAAAATTGACTGGAAAATCGTTGCAGCACGTCGTATTGTCTTCAACGTCGTTAATGGCAGTCGACAGATCCGTTTTCACTTTGGTTTTCACTCAGAAACAGTTCACTTAAATCCCGGACAAGCCCCCAAAATTGTGGGAAAACAACAGTGATATAAAGGACAACAATTCAAATGTAATTTAATAGTAATTGTTATTGCGATATTGAAAAATTATATACAATTATATACAGGGATGAAAGATGATAGGAGGACATACTCAGAGGTTTGACCCAATAGGATTGAAAAAAAGTGAGAAGAGTTAGTAAGAGGAAAGTGCGAGAAAAGAATAGAATTCCTATCAGAAGTAGTGCGATAGGTCACTAGAAGAGTGAGGGCATAGTTTCATATAAGTTTCAAGCCATATGGCTTTAACATAGTTCATAATAATATAATGGATACCAAAAAAAAAAACAAAACAAAACATAACATAACATTAAATATATAAGAATAAAATAAACAAAAGAAAGTCCGAAGAAGATGTAAAGTGTCAGTCCGGAGCAGTATAGATAACTATTATTAACATATCAGTCCAGGAAAAAGTTAGAGGAAACCTTCCAAACCATCAGTAGATTCAGTCAATCAATCGCAGTAGTAACTGCACGAAAAGTGCACAAAAGTCACTGTAGGCAAGGAAGTCGCAGTTCATATTCGCTGAGGTATTAAAACACTGAGGATCGGTGAGAGTTCAAATGACAGCAGAGTAGCACTACCAAGAGCACATAGGTGAGATCAAAGAATTATAATTGAACGAAGGAAACCACAGGGAACAACAGACTAGTTACATACAAAGGATTTGTTTAGTCGTTACATAAAACACGTCTTTTCTTGTAGAGCGTCTTTCTAAGTCTGTCCCTCCCTTCTCCCTTCTCTTGCGGTCAGTATTTTATTGTCTTGTTTACTCTGGTGAACAACTCCTCGTACATGTGTTAGATTTAAGGGAAATTCTCCGATTCCCACAATAATAATTACAAGTTTTTTACTTCTGAAAAATGTAGAATTGAAAATTAACAGAAACAAGAACAGACAAATAGCAAATGACATCACACAACACCATGCACGCACATGTGCAAACCCGCAAAACTCGAATTTGAATTGTAAGGCACCAATGTATTTTGTTTCTTTCCAGGTTTATGCTGTTTTATACTCAGAGATTATTAAATTAGCTGCTGACCATCCACATCAATGTGACTGGAAAGAAACAAGGTGTTGAAAATCAGCTGCATTGAATGCATGGAAATATTTTGATTTTCCAAGAATCCTAAATAACCAGAATCAAACTCTAGTTCACTCAAGAAATTCAAGGATTCTAGATCTAGGTCCAAGCCTTTCAATCTCCACCTCTGCAGTCCTGTTAATCTCTCAGATGTGACAACTATAATAGGGACTGAAATAAGATTACTTAGAAATCAGCAAACAATTGAATAATAGCATTAAGAAAACAGGAATTCAAGAATGGGAATTGATAAGGCAAGGCCCAGGTTTCTTCAAAAGCATTGTAGGTATGGGACTTGGAATTGAACTTGAACATCATCAAATGATACAGTGGTGCCTTGGTTAATAATGGTAATCCATTCTAGGATTACCGTCATTAACCAAAACCATCATCATCCAAGGTTGTTAACCAAAACCATCATTATCAATTCCCCATAAGATTAAGATTTAACTGAAAATTGATTAATTTGTTCCGGCTCCTCCCCACAATCATAATAAATATTAAAAATTCAGATAAAACTCATTTAAAATGTCCTAAAAATATAGAAAAATATCATTTACTTATTACTATTTGCTACAAAAAAATTAACATTAATAAAATGAATTGTTTGTGAAAACAGTTTTTAATTATCAATCTCACCAGTAGGACAATTGGGCTCACTTCGGAGTTTTTTGACAAGTGAACCAGTAAACACTGATTAGCAGATTATAGATTCAATGATTACACAGATAAGATTTGATTTTGCCTTCTGATGGTGAATGAACAGTGACATACTCGCCAATTTGTTGTCTATATGAACTGTAGGATCTTGAACAGACTTTTTTCTTCTAATGAATCCGAAACTGCGACATCACACCACTTACAGGTGTCAAATAATACATAACCCACACAAACAATAGAATCAGACTTTGTTGGCAGAATTTAAAATAATAATCGACAATAGAATCAGACTTTGTTCACAGAATTTAAAATAATAATCGTCTAGAAATCATCTTTAAAAAACTAAAAGTTGCAGGTGTCAAGTATATAACACAAACAATAGAATCAGACTTTGTTCACATAATTTAAAATAATAATCATCTAGAAATCATCTTTAAGAAACTAAAAATTAGTGAACTGTTGTATGTCTATTTTTAATTACTATATGTTTATTAACATTTACTTAAATATATTTTTATATGGTTATAATTATATTAATTTTAATAATGAAATTGTCAGATTTGAACTGATTGTGATAAAATAAGTAACAATTAACAACTGAGCTAACGAATCAGGTGATGTGATGACGAGCTGTTTTAGAGAGCTCTATTTTGTTGGAAGTTAATATAATCAGGAGTCATTAACAAAGACATTTTTTCTTACAGCCACTGGTCGTTAACCAAGGCACCACTGTATATGGAAATCTTTATAATGGTTTTAGGCCAGCAGCTAGCCTCTCTATTATGGACTTTCCCTAAGAAAATTGTTAATAAATATTTTTAGGTTTGTGAGGAAGTTAACTCTGACATGTCCTATGTTATTTTATTATGCACTTTATTATTTATCGTTATGTCTTATTATCTAACGTATTATATTTTAGTTTACAAGTTAACTTACTTCCACCTTCTCCATCGTCATTAGCAATCACGTGATACGGAATCAGGAACCATCCTCCGGAAGAGCTCTCCGGGTAATGACGACATCATCTAATTTTACCAGGGTCCGATATGAGAATGTAAGAATGTCCCTACACGACGCTCTTCCGATCTTGATCCAATATGTGAATATAAGAATGATCTTTGATGTTTTGTTCGAATTAAATTGTAAAGAGGATGACATGAATGAATAACTCTGTAAGCAAATAAATTTAAACTTGTTACGTGTATAAATTGTAAAGAGGATGACATGAATTGACTACTCTGTAAGCTAATAACTTTAATCTTGTTATGTATAAGTATGTAAATGGAGCAAAATGGGACTGTAAGTCTCACGGTATAAAAGCTGACGCAACCGACAACTCAGATGAGCTGTTATATCAATGTAAAGTTGGCGAAGTGACATTTGAGTTTCTTTTAAAGATCGACGATTGTTTGAAGCTTGTATCAGTGGTGGAGGTAGTAAATTTAAGGTTCTCTTTTATGTGAATAATTGATTGTTGATATTTGAATTGGATTAAACAAGTTTGTTGATTAATTTATTGTTGCTTTATTATAGTTTCAATAAAGCATTTTTTTAACACTTTTGTAAGTGTTTTGAGTCTAATAAATTTTATATTTTTTGTTATTTAACTTGTTTGAGAATTTATTCAATTTATTAATGTAAGTTTCTAACATCGTTGTTTGTTCTAAGTTCTAACATTTAATCGGCACTTTTAGTTTAAGTTCCAATTTCCGGTTTTACTTGCCGGTTAATGATAATTGTTGTTAGATTGTTTTGTACTTACTTATTCTTACGTTAGAGTTTACTAAAGACCTGAGCTCAGGCCGAACTCTGGATTGCAGAGTCACTAGAACTGTTAGGTTTAGATTGTAATTAGTTAATTTTGATATTCGTTAAAATCTGCGACTTTGCAGGTTGTTTTATAACAATACTATTTATAGAAGTAATCATTTATTTACTTGGATAGTATTTCAGCTTATTTCACTGAAAAATGGTTGGTAGTTTTTCATGAGCACAATTATACTATTTTTAATGGTACTTAATGATTTAATTTCCAATTTACAAAAATATGATTTAGGAATGCTTTAATCTTGTAAATCAGAGCTGACTTGTTAATATATGTTCTTTTAATAGTTTTTTTTGTTTCAGATAAAAAAAGATCCCTTTGACTCAATTGTTTATTATAGTTTCACAGTAATTATTTTGTTATAATTAATGCATATTGATTAGCTATTGTAGCAGCATTAATAAATGTGATTCATTTACAATAATAATATGATCAAAAAAGAACATTTTAAATGAACTTCTGTTATTTGATTTCAGCTATGATAAGCTATCATCAAAATGTTCTTCATTTTCAAAAAGTTTTTTCCTCATCATTGCTTTTTTCCTTTGGAGAGAGAGCACAATAAAGGAGCACTAACACAATCATTAATCATAGCCAGTATAGTTCCATTAGATATCTTAATAGAGAGATCAGTAAATTATATAATGTTAAGAAAAATGGTAAATTAGAAAATATACAGTAATGATCTTGTCATAGATACATATGCTGACTTTCATATGCTTCCCCACCCAAGTTCTCATTATAATTTTACTGTGTCTAATTATACAGAAAACATGAAAAAGATTTTTTACTGATGATTCAGTGTCATGAAGAGGGATGGGATTTGCTTTTCGTTTTCTCAGTTGCAACCAGGTTATACAGTATTGTGATTATAAACTAAATACAATTAATCAAACTGAAACTTTTGCTATTCTCAAAGCTTTAAAATATTAAGTAACAATGTTTTAATGTGTGTGGATTCATAGACAGCAATACAAATTTTGGCAAAACCACTTTTAAATTGTTTGCTGAAACATATTTACTATTTTGCAGTGCAGTTTATAATAATACTAGAATTTATTGGATTAAGGGTCATTCTGGAATATTGGAAATCAATTGGCAAGTTTTCTCACAGCACATGCTTACTTAAGCTTAACTGTAGTAAGTCGTCGTCTTGTAAAAGATTTTTGCATAGCATACTTTAAGACAAAAATCTCGAAATAAAAAAATCTAAAAATTGAATGATAAATGGATCACAGATAATAAAGGTCAAATTATTCATCAATTTTTTCAAATATACTTGATAGATTAAAAGTTAATTTAGATAATTTAATCCCATCTTAACTTAATTTCTAACTGATCATGGTATATTTGACATTTATTTATATAGGTTTAAAATTATAGCTGATGATAAATGTACTGTAACAGTGGAAACTGATATTAATAATCACATACTTTAGGATTGTAATTTATTTTCTTATTGAAGGAGAAAACTTATAAATTTTTCTTATTAAAGCTTGCCTGTAAGTTTTGGCTTCTTTTTAGCATCTAATTTCTCTTGATTTATTCCAAACCTGCTATTAGATGCAATATACTTATTCAGTCCTAGTTAGGTAACTTAGGAAATTTGCTAAAAAGTAGCAAGTTTTCTAAGTTACCTAACTAGGACAAAGATATTTCTTATAATATCAAATTCAAAAGTGTATTGCTAGTGGAACTATAAAAATGATAGAAAATTTATTATGATATAAAATTTTAAACTGAAATCTAGTTGTCTAGCATTAATGAAAATATCTATGTTACATTTTTTAACTCTAATAAAAATTTAATTATTTAAAAATAGCAAACATTCAAATTTTTAGGATTTTCTTATATGGACATTTTGATATATTTTCATAAATTCAGTAGAAAAGGTAATGCTACTAAGTTTGATGACATACAGTAAAAAACCTTGATCAATGGACCCCCCATCAACGGACTTCGGATGCAACGGACAAAATCTGCAGGCAAAAAAAAACACAATTTCATTAAATGATGTCATGCCGATTCATTAATACAACAGATAATTCTTCCATTCAAGCTTATTATCAACACCTTCAGACATTAAGATAATTAACAATTTGTGAACAGTATACTTGTGGAAAACAAAGGTGAATTCATTTTTTAAACAAACATAGCCCAACCATCTCTCAAACAGCTGACCAGAGTACCCCAAGCACTGGCACTGCACAAATACCTCCAGTAACCACTAGCAGTGCTTCAGAGGAACTTTCTAGCTTCTTTGGCTCAGAATAATAAATCAATCTAAATAAATGTAATGTTATCATATATTTTTTTTTTAACTGTATATGATAATCCCTTCCCATCTACGGATAATCGGCTTTAATGGATACCCCTCCCCTATTAGTCCATTGA
>AYEL01079954.1:0-40000 GCA_000484575.1 Olivierus martensii | reverse complement strand
AATTAATATATAAGGTAAAAATTTTAATTCAATAAACCTTTTGCATTTATATGATTTTCAAATATCCTTGATTCAGAATTCTTATCTTTCATTAAACTCTCAAAATAATTTAGTACTACTTTAAAGTGCAAAATTTTTTTGAAAAATTTTTCAAAATTTGCAATTTATTTTAATACTAGAGGCTCTGCTCAAATAGCCTTTGGCTGTCAACCCCATGATCAGACTAATAAACCAGGGAACATAGTTCTCTGGTTTATTAATGTGAAGAGGAGGGAAATTTATTTGAACTCTGTATTTAGTCCTCTAGAGTCTATTTAGTCTGTATTTAGAACTCTGTCTTGTGTCTATCCATATATGAAATGTTTTTTAAATGGATTATATTATTGGAAATAAAGTTTCTTTACTGCTATTGCTTACTAATAACAACTGAAAATAGCTTGCAAAAATTAAGAACTTTGAAAAAAGTCATTTAAATAAAAATCATAAGCTTTTCATCACTAGTGGCAAAGATATCAAAGCAGATTTGACTGACAAACAATGAAGATTGTTAATGCAGTCATGAATTAAAATTAAGGTTTTAATTTAAAATTGTATTTTATTCTTCTTTAAATATTTATAATCAAAGAAATAAATAATTTAAGATTAATAATAAAAATAAGCCTACAGTAATAGAAAAAAGTATATTTTTTAAAAATTTCAACTTTGTTAAATTTTTTTTAACAAAAAATTTTGGTGTTTTGAATATTTTTTTTCTTTTGAATATGATCTAAATACTCCATACCTCCAAGCTAAATTTGAAGATTATACACCCAGCAGTTAGGCTGTAAATTTCAGAGGAGTTTTAACTATACTGCATGTAGTGCTGTTGTTTTTAAATGTGTAATTCAGAAAAATTTAAACAGTTTGGATAATGAACATTGATCTGTATGATTATAAAATGAAGCTTTTCATATATCATTTTGAAATATTGCTATAATATGTTGAGCAATAAATATAATGAAAAACTATATAGTTACTTGAGTATACTATCATATTTAAAATTAATTTTTAGTTTTTGAAATTTCATGAAATTTGAAAATGAAATGGCATGTTTGTAAGTACAAATTTTCTTAATTCAAGGAACATCTGTACTTTTATTGTATTAGTTTAAATTATTATAAATGAAATACTGAAAATTTTACTTTTCCAATAATATAAAAACTTTACTTACTGTTTTTCCAGATCCTGTTTGTGCACAAGCCATTAAATCACGTTTTGCAAGAATTATAGGTATTGCATATTTTTGTACAGGAGTTGGTTTAACATAATTCAGTTTTTGAATATTTTTATATAATGTAGGTAAAAATTTTGCATCTTCAAAATGATTCAGTGGTGATGGAGCACCTTGACCACTAACTTCAACAGGTATTGAATCATATTTAGAAAAATTGATACCTGTAGGTACACTATCAAATAATTTTGATTCATCAATAATAGGTTCAGGTGGGATATATGGAGCTTCTCTTTGTGTACCTTAAAAATTAATTAATTACATTTTATAATAATAAATCAGATAAAAAACACTATTTAATTATAAGCAAATATAAAATTTAGCCTAATCTAATTTTTATTTACATTAAAGAAAAATTTAGAAGCTTATCATTTAAAATATTTAATAATCATCATATTTAATTAATTAGCAAGTTAAACAACAGAAGAAAAGCAAAACAAAAATATGCACAATGCATATTTTTGTTTTGCTTTTCTGTTGTTTAACTTACTTCTGTTGTTTTTGGCAACAGACAAAATATGCTTAATTGTGTCTGTTGCCAGAAAATTTTCCAGACAACAGACAAAATTAAAATATATTTCCAAATGTATCCTGCATGAGCAAAAATGAATCACTGAGAATTTGCTAAATGATTGGAATTATCACAGATTAATATAAATTAGATAAAAAATATCAGGAAGAGTCATTTCTATCATGAGTGAAGAAATACACACACTACTGTCCATCAACATCTATATATATAAAAGCCCAAGTTTGAAAAAAGTAATGCTTTTTAAGCGATATTATTGGTTTACGATGACCACGTGATACGCCAAGCTGGTGATGCTATTGGATTAGAAAAATCTGTCGTTAGGTGTCTGAGCAGTCTCATTGTGATGATAACTATGTTTGAAAGTAATGGCGAATGTTAGCTCCTATTGTTTGCTGTCGGACTAAAATTTGAAGTATATATTCAAAGGTACGTTGTGTTATAGTTTTATTTTAAATGCATAGTTCTTATTTTAATTTGATATTTATTATATCTTTTAATATTTATTTGATATTTCTATTTATCATTATATTAAATAAGTTAAATTTTGTTAGGCTTAATGAATAGCTTGAATCCACGTGGTCATATATATATATTATATAGTTATTCAAAATTCAGTGGGCATCAATAAACAAAATTAGTGAAATGTGATCTTACAGTACCCCAAACTTCAGAGAGAAATTGAAAAATGTTCCACATTTAAATTCAAAGTAATTACAAGAAACAACAAAACAGATAACTATCACAAATTGAAAGAATCTAAAATGTGTTTCAGCCAACAATAATCTATTTGAACCACCACTTGAAAAATATAAATTTATAGATTAGCTAACCAGTATATTGTATTAATACATCACTACTACTACATTGTATCATCAAATATAACTATTATTTATTGATTTTTATGCTTCATATAATCTTATTTTTTTCTTCAATCAAAACATTAATTGATTTATGTTTTCAGCATCTGTAATCCTGTTTTATACAAGTTTATAAGAATTTAATCCTAATAAAAAATATTCAAAAAAATTTTTAAGACAACCTAAGTTCCAATAATTTTAAAGTGTTCTTTAAAATGACAAAAATATACAGGGTGATCATAATTAAACTGACAGTACTCAGAACCTTCTGTAGCTTGATCTATCAGTCAGAATGCCACCAAATTTGATAGGGGGATTAATGACATGGGAAACATAATTCCGCAAAGAAAAAATTAGTGCTGAAAGGTGCCAACAGGGGAAAATGTGGCCCTGCTGTAATCTATGCAGCTGAGAATTTGCAAAAAACTTAGGTAAAATGTCAAAATGCAAATTCGTGACTACATTAAAACGCTACAATAAACAGACAAATGAATAACAAAGAAGAAATGTCAGTGGAACAAAGCACTTTATTCAACAAATTCACATCCCTGGCAAGGACATAAGATCTCTTTCAATGTGACGACCATTCATGTGGACCACACATTGCATCCTGTAAACAACATTCTCTATGGCTGAACGTAACATGTCATCAGGAATGTTCAACACAGTCTATGATATGTTATCCTTTAAGGTCATCAAGTTTGGGACCCACCAAGATAGACCTTGGACTTCAAATAACCCCACAGAAAAAAGAGATATGGGTTGAGATCTGGGGAGTGAAGCAGCCATGCAACAGGAAAAAGCGACTGATTATCCTTTCTTCTAATAAAGTGATGGCACAACAGCTGCTGTACTGCTTGACCAATGTGTGGTGGTGCTCTATCCTGTATAAAGGTTATCTGATCCAGGCATTACCTTTGCTGAAGTTGTGGAATGAGAAAACTAGTCAGTATATCGTGCTTAGTAACAGTACAGGTCTTTGATTCTGTTGGAGTAATGCTCTCAAAAAAGAATGGTCCAATGATGAAATCTGCTGTGCATCCACACCAAACAGTGAGTTTTGGTGAATGCAATGGGATTTCCTGAACTGTATGGGGTTGTTCAGATGTCCAAATTTGAGAATTCTGTGTGTTAACAGTCCCATTTAGGTAAAATGGGCCTCATCTTCCCACAGAATTTTCCACAGCCAAGCATCATCAACCAATCCATTCTGGCAAGAAATGTCAGAGCAAATGACAACCTTTGATCATAATCACTGTGTTTTAATTCATGCAGGTGGCCTATCTTGTATGGATAGAAGTGGAGAACTTTCTGCAAGACTTTCCACACTGTTGAAAAACTCAAATCCAATTGTCTTGCAACTACCAGCAATGGTTCCCTGAGTGCCAGTAACTAGTGCAGTTGCAACATTGGCAATTGTCTGTTCTGACACCGATTTCCAGCATCTACGAGGCCAAACTGCTAGGGATCCTGTTTCTTCAAACTTATGAATCATGCTTTTCAATGCATTAATTAATAGAGGGCCTTTACGTAGGTTGTTACAGCTTCTAAACTAATGCAGAGTGGCTGCTGCATTCAATTGATGAAGATAAAACAGCTTCACAAGTAATGCACGCTGAGGTAACATGAGATGCATGTTGAACTCTGAATGCCCTTTGGAGTTTTCCCTTTATCTTTATAGCTCGAATTATTGGCACTGCTGTTGACTATGTAGCCATGAATTTGCATTTTGACGTTTTGCCTGCGTTTTCTGCAAATTCTCGGCTGCATAGACTACAACAGCACCACATTTTCCCCTATCAGCAACTTTTGACACTAATTTTTTTCCTTCACGGAATCATGTTTTCCATGTCATCATTAGTCCCCCTACCAAATTTAGTGGCATTTTGGCTGATTGAGGGGCTACAGAAGGCTCGGAGTACTGTCAGTTTAATTATGGTAACCCTGTATATCTTGTCTCAGCCAACATTTTATTGCTTTATACAAGGACAAATAAAAATAGAAATGGAATGCATATAGCAGTTATATTAGGATATAACATTTTTAGCAAAAAATAAACATAATGGAAAGATTTTTATTAAAATATACAGTTATAATAAAAAAGTAATTTTAGTTTGTTTTATTTATATTACTTGAATTTAGTTTACTTAAAAGTTCAATTAATAGAGAACAAAGAATCAACAAATTATTTTCTGATTATATAAGGTTACAGATATTGAATTTGATTTGTTCTTAATGCTTTTGTGACATATAGATGTTAATATATATGTCATTTTCACTTTTCTCTGAAATATAATTAGAGAACATTGTATAAATCCATTTTTTTAAACTGAATTTCTTTGTGTGAAATCATTATAAGCATTTCTGGAACTTCAACTGAAATAAAACAGATAACTGGCAATTATTTGCTAGCATGATGATTATTATTGCCAAGCCATTGCAAGAATATCATCATCTAAATTTAAATTATACAATTACAGTGTTTTAGTTTTTCCATATCATTAAATAAATATATAATTAAATATATCTATTGCTCAGCAATGCTAAATCTGCTTACTACACTATCTGTTGACAATATAATTTATCATAATTAACATTTCCAGAATATAAAAATATGGGGAAATAAATTAGACTACACATCTTATTTTCAGAACAAAGAATTTTATGCATCATGCCATCTATTAATTGAATTATAAAATTGAAGAGTGTGATCCCTAAACACGTTCAGTCCATTTTGGTCATTTTTTTATTTGATGCAAATACATACTCCTATTAACATCATCTATCTTATTAAAGACCAGTTTGTTCCCAAAACTGTGCCAATCGACGTGTACGGGACACTCGAATCCCGCTTTATTTTTGAAAACTTGCTCAGTCCAGAGAACAGTAATGATGAAAACTCGCTCAGTCTTTTGTGCATGAACAGAGCATTTTCCTAATCCTGCCAGCAGAGCGGTAAAAAAACAAATTGCAATTACTGTTGGCAATAAATTTGTTGTGGGAATATTTGCTCACGTTATTAAAGGGAAAAATTGTTATACTGGTTATTAATTTTCATGTTAGAAGCACTTGAAATCATATCGTAACATTAAAAATTTAAGTTTCTTAAAATTATTATATCGGTTATTAATTTTCATAATAGAAACTATTGAAATGATATCATAACATTAAAAATTTAAGTTTCTGAAAGAACTTGAAATGAAAATGCAACATTAAAAGTTTAAGTTTCTGGGGTTTCTTATTTGCTGTTAAAAGGAAAGTTATTTTTCTGAATTTTAGTAGTTCCTAATTTGGAATGATTAAATATATATTCTGGTGCCTTTTCCTTGAGTATAATGCATTCATGGGGAAGGCCCCAGAACTTTCCCATGAAGTAATTACAGTAATGTTTGAATTTTCCCATGAGTGCATTGTACTTATGGGGAAGTTCAAACATTTACTTTTCACTACAGTCGATTCTTGTTATTCACGGTAGTTACATTCTGTAAATTCTTTGCGAATACTAAATCATTATGCCTATGGGAAATATAGAGTGAGTTTGCCACTCAGCAATAATCTGCAAATAAGTGCGAAAATGCTGCGAAAATCGAATTTTTGGTTACAAATAAATTTTCGGGAATAGTTGAAAACATGAATAGGGAATCTGCGAATCAACTGTATTTTAATAGTTAAATCAAAATAAATTTAATTTTTCCTCTAACGAAGAATGAGTGTAATTGAAAACACGTTCAGTCCTTGGACTTGACGAATTTCCATTAACATCATTTTATTTAGTCATCATGTATTTAAAAACTAATGATGACTGATTTCAAGATTCTACCGAGAAGTGCATGTATATGAACTTCTCAGTAGAATCTTGAAATCAGTTAGAAACAGATATCTGATAGTAGATAATCATTCACATAAGAAATACTTTCTTAATTCATATTTTGCTTCTCCTGATAATTAACAAAAATGGACCGAACATGTTTTGCGATCACACTCTTCAATTATTTTGTAACTAAATTAATTTATTATATAATTTAATTTTTTTATTTATCTATATTTTTTAAATAAATATATATTCTAAAAATATATTGTAAAATTCAATTATTTAAAGTAAGCTGTCAAAAACAATTAGAACTACCAAAATTTATGATCACAGCTTTTATCATTCAAATTACAGAACATTAACAACCATTCAAAATATATATACTGTAGATAGTCTTGACATATAATAGCTAGATAATAAGGCAATACTGTCATAAGTTGAAAGTAAATGCCCAGGAGCTGATTTAGGCATATTTCAGCTTTATGCAAATTATTTTTAAAAAATCAGTTTTATAATTTAACACAGTCTTAATTAAGGTTTAACAATAAGCACTAATAAGCAGTCCAAAGTTAATTCTCAGTAAAACATTTAATTTATTGAGGAACGTTTTCGGCTTTAAGTAGCCCTCTTCAACTCTCAAGCATAAATACAGCCTATAGAACGACCAACAGTTATACATTTTTTTGGTGTTCTAGAACATAGAACAAATTCGAAAATTAAAACAATTTTTTAATAGATTGAAATAATAAGAATCTTAAAAACTAAAATAAATTAAAATAAAATCTAAAAACAAAGAACCCATTTTCTTTCGTGTACATAACAGTATTATTTTAACATAAGCATTAATAAATATAACAAGGTCACATCTTTGCTTGTGCCACCTATTCCCGTACTGCTGCGGTTTTTTTCGTGCAATGCAAACTTCCAAGCACCTGAAATATTAACAGATTGTCTCTCATTAATTACTCTTCCCTTGTTACTTCCTGTGAAAATTTGCAGTTCTTCCGCTATAGCTATTTCGTTTACGTCGTATAGCTGCTTAATAACTTTGGCATTTTGCAAGCCTATTCTAACGTTGCATTCGTACGCCCTTTTCGCTAACGCTGTTAAGAACATGAAAGGAATATAAGAACTCCGTTCTTTATATCCCTTTCATGTTCTTTCAACCTTTCTCTTAAATTTCTCTTCGTCGCTCCGATGTATACTTCATTTCGTTGTCTATCTAAGTTTACTAGAGGTATTTCATAAACCCCTGTGCATTCTTCCTGTCTGTATTTATTCTTCACATTTTTAAGCAAATTAAAGATTGTCTTTGGCCTTTTGTAAGCAGGTTTTTTCTCATTTATTTTTAATAATCTTTCTACTATCCTATACCCTCTTAATGTATCCGGTATTACCTCATAACCTCTGTTTATCGGATTATTGCGGTCTTGTCGACTTTCTAGCACTTGAATATCATAATACTAACATAATAATCATTATTATGTTCATGCCTATCTAAAGTCTCTTTATAGATTTTTTATACCAGTTTTCTACCATAACCGTGCTTTTTTGCCATAAATGTGAAGGATAAATACAGACAGGAAGAATGCACAGGGGTTTATGAAATACCTCTAGTAAACTTAGACAACGAAATGAAGTATACATTGGAGCGACGAAGAGAAATTTAAAAGAAAGGTTGAAAGAACATGAAAGGGATGTTATTTTGTCTCTGTGGTATTTTACCAAAACTAAAATTGTTATCAGCATATTTATTTTAATTTCTTATATGTTTTGACTATTATGCTGATATTATTTTTTCTCCCTATTAGTTTGAAATGGAATCACAAGAGGAAAAATTGTCGGCAAAATTGAGAAAGGCAGCAACGATATCGTGCCAGAAAGAGAAGCATATTAGAAGCAAATAATCCACCATCACTTCTAACAGAGGCTATTAAATTTGATGATAACAAATTTAACAAAAATTTGATCCATCAGCATTATTGTGGCCCAATGAATGATATCTCTCAATTTTGTGATTCCATTAATTTTAATAGCGAATGTTCTTTAGATGGAAAATTTAACAATTGTTGCCACAAAGGAAGAGTGAAAATACCTCACAGAAGAGAATATCCTCCATTTTTGAAAGATTTATTCACTAACATTAACCTTTTCCGCTCCTCATGAAATTTATTAAAAATGGTCTACCGCTCCAGCGCATTTTTTTTTTTAAATGTGGATATTTTATTTTTTTGCGATAACTTTTCTTTGGCTGATCATATTGATACGAAAAATTGCAGTTTTGTAGCTAATGTTATGCTATATTATTCTTTTTTTTTTTTATTTTTGAATTATTTCTTTATAAAAAAAATAAAAAAAAAATTGTGAATGCTAAGCCTAATGGACGGGAAGGCGATTTTTTTCATATTTTTCTTGAATATTTTTTTTTATCATAATGGAAACGAATTTTTTTTATATAATTACATACTTTATAGTATTTTATATCAAAATGTAATAATTATATGTTAGATTTGAAATATTTTTTGAAGTAACGATGGTTGTTTATATCATATATACATAATTGTTGATACTTCTTTGTTTCGACGTTTATGATTATTATCCTCATCCCTCTGGTGACAGTTTAACGATTGAACCCTGTTCATTCTCTTATTTTAATATTTCTTCTAATATTTAAAAATTGATAACTTTTTAGAGGAATTTTTTTTTGTTTTTGTATTAATTTATATTTATTTATTATTTATATGAAAATTTGTTTTTTGCGTAAACCTCTTCCTGGTAAAAATAGTTTTGAAAAATGGATATCTATCAATCAGTTCCTCGGAGAAATACTGATATAGTTCAGTCTTTGGATTCAATGCCATATTCATGACGACTCCAAATAATGCTTTTATTTCATCTATATTCGTTTTTCTCTCCACTCTCTATAAACAGAATATTTGGCAATTGTCCAATTTTATTTATCTTCTGTTGAGCATAAATATTGGTAGCTGTTACAATTTCTTTCAAAAGTTCATCGGTAAAAAATAACTGAAAGTAACCTAATTCGTTGTCTGGACGATCCTGAATTGGAATTTGGAAACCACAATTTGGTACAGAAAATCTAAAACGTCGTAAATCTCCGTGCTCTCTCCTATATCTTTTCCAGTTGGAAACATCTTCCTCTTCATCTATTTCTTCATCTGTCTCTTCAGACTCTTCTGTATAAGTATCATCATCATGAGAATCAAAAAGCATATTAGTTTCATCGTCATCAGAATCAGAAAGTAAAGCAAGTTCAAGTTCTTTTTCAGATAACCGTGGCACTTTTTTTCTATCGGTTAGTTGCCTCGAACAACAGGGTTGTTGACTATCTGATGACATGGTGTTTCTTGTACGAAATCTAAAGCAGAAATGACTGTCTGAAAGAGGATACTAGTTTCTATTGTATTTTCCTTCTGATGTCATAAGTTAGAGGTCCCGTATGTTTACCAAATATAGTAAAGAAGGTCGTGGAATGTTTCGGTAATTGTTTGCACATGTGGTGTTTTACAATCAACATCGAAAACTGGGGTCATGACGTACAAACTATTGTTTATTCCATATAAGGTAAAAAATACAGAACTTATGATGTAAAAGGTCTACTAATTACTTGTTTCGATTGCAGATAACACAAAAATTAATTTATTATATAAATTTTTGTGTTATAAAATATAAATAATAATATAAACAAACAATCAGCTGATTTCGAAAAACCGTTAGATGTTTCCCACCAGAATCTAGGACGCCAACTTCCGGGTTGATTGTCAAGCGTGGTATAGGTCGTTTTGTTTCGCTGATAAGTTAAAATTAAATTAGTTTTATTTAAAAATTTATAATCGAATTTTGTGTGTGAAAAAGCACTAAAATCATATTTACAAGGGGCCAAACTTTCCCAAATTTTAATTTATTGGATCAAGATATCTGTAAAAAAGAAGTAAAGATAAAAAATCTGAAGGAAATGTGGATCATCATAGAGCAAATCGGACAAATTCGGACAATCAATTCTTGAATTTTTGGGGGTTCAAAGATCACAAATGTATTAGTTGATTCGGATTGGGTTCAAATTAAAGGGTTAATTAAAAAATTATTAAAATATCGACGGAAAATCAAATTTTTGAGAAATACGATAGAAATATAAAAAAATATGATAGAATTTCAGATTTTGACCATTTTTTCTTGATTTAGCCAAAAATAACGAAATTATTGGGCTTTAAATTTTGTCTTGGCTACCAAGTCATTGGAGCGGACGATGGGTGCGCGCTTGTCTTGGCTACCAAGGCATTGGAGCGGAAAAAGTTAATAACGAAAATTATAGAAACTTTAAGGATAATATCCGATCATACAATAGTGCCTTATCTTTAGCATCAATGGGTGCCCATGTAACTGAAATTTGTGGAAATGGTCCATATTTTTATCAGGTGCATGGACAAATTTATCATAGATCATCAAATATGCATCCAACTGATGGCGAGTACAGACAGTTTGCTCAACTTTATGTAATTGATTCTGCTGAAGCCAATGAGCAGAAAATGACTAATAGAGATAATTACAATTGTAATGCTGCCATTATGCAACAACTTGATCAGTTTATTAGGAGAAAATAATATATTTGCTAAGTTATATAAAACATTGCAGGAAGTCGAGAAAGAAGAAGAGGATAAGGCATTATTTTTTACCATACTATTCCAGTTGTAAATATGGTATTTAAACGTGATAGAAATGCTGATTGATGACGCTATAATTTACCGACAGTATATGAAGTAGCTATGATTTTTAGAAACTGTGATGGTGAACCATCATTTGAAAGAGATATCAGAATATATCCCTGCAAATCTGATAACTCTGATAGTAACTTTATAAATATTAATATTTTAAGTCCAAATTTGGACCCAATGACTTATGTACTCTCTTAGCCTTTTGGAGAACCAGGATGGCAGCCAGGAATGCAGATTGAAAGTCATGAAATTTATGCACGGAAAAATATTTCCATGTTGCAATATAATATTACACAAACAGCAATAAGAAGAAATGTATTTAATCCTATTTTATGTGGAAGAAAATTATTTCAACAATGGGCAGTTGGTTCTTATTTACAAGTAGAAGGTAATAATTTGAATTTTATAAGAACTCAACAATTTAAATTAAGAGTTGACCAATACCGAGGTTTAATGGATTGTTTACTGGATATTGCAAATCATAATGGAATTAAAGTTGGTAGGCCTGTTATATTGCCATCATCATTTCAGGGTTCAAGAAATATGCGAAAGAGATACAATGATGCAATGACTATAGTTGCAAAGTTTGGTAAACCTAATTTATTCATAACTATGACATGCAATCCAAATTGGCCAGAAATTACAGAGAATTTTTTTTTTTTTTGGGACAAAAACCATCTGATAGACCAGATTTAGTTGCAAGAGTTTTTAAATTAAAACTTTTTGCGTTAATGGATGATATTTCAAAAAAAAAAAATGCTTTTGGCCCATCAGAAACATTTGTATACACAATATTCCAAAAAAGAGGACTTCTACATGCACATATATTGGTTATTTTAAAACAAGAACATAAATTAAAAGATCCTGAAACAATTGATAAAATTGTGTCAGCTGAGATTCCTGACCAAAACAACGAACCACAACTATATGAAATTATAACAAGGTGTATGGTGCATGGCCCATGTGGAGATTCAAATCCTGATGCACCGTGCATGGAAAATAATAAATGTATAAAAGGTTATCAAAAGAATATAGCAAGGAAACCATAGCAAACACTGATGGATATCCTTTATATAGAAGGCATGAAGGAACAAACATAAAAATTAAAAATAAAACTATTGATAACAGAAATATTGTATCATTTAATAAATATTTATGTTACAAATATAATGCCCATATAAATGTAGAAATATGCCCATCAGTAAAATCTATTAAATACATTTATAAATATATTTATAAAGGATATGATTGTGCAAGTGTTGCAATAATCAATAAACAACATTCAGAAATAATTCATAATGAAATTACAAATTACCTTGATGCCAGATATGTGAGTGCTCCTGAGGCTACTATGTATAGATTATTGGAAAATAAAATGCATGATAGATCTCATGCTGTTATAAGACTTGCTGTTCATTTACCAATGGAACAGTTAATATATTTTAAAGAACAATGTGAACGTGAAGCTCTTGAACAAGCTGAGGCTAAAAAAACTCACCTAACAGCTTGGTTTATTCTGAATGAAAATAATCAAGATGTCAGACAATATTTATATACTGAAATACCATATCACTATCAGTTTTCCAATTATGAATGGAAAAAACAATTGAGAAGACAAAAAATTATTTCCCGTATGTATACAGTAAATCCTAGAGATGAGGAAAGATTTTATTTAAGATTGTTATTATTACATGTGTGTGGTGCTACAAAGTTTGAAGATATTCGCACAGTCAATGGGATTGTTTATAATTCTTTTAAAGAGCAGCACGTCGAAGAAATTTGTTAGATGATGATGAAGAATGGTATAGGTGCCTTGAAGAAGCATCTTTATTAGAAATGCCATCACAAATTTGAAAAAGGAAACACGAAAAAGACATGCATGCTCAGCTAGTTACGGTCTGGTGTGGGATTTGCAGTGGGGGCTTAATCGGTCCCTACTTTTTTGAAATTGAACAAGGAAGGGCTGTCACAGTGAATAGAGTTCGTTATCGTGCGATGCTCACTGCTTTTCTCTGGCCCCGTTTGGATCAAATGAACATCAAGAATTTATGGTTCCAACAAGACGGCGTAACTTGCCACACTTCAAGAGACACAATCGCTCTGCTGTGTGAAAAGTTCCCGGACAGACTAATCTCGTTACAAGGAGACCAAACCTACCCACCTCGATCTTGTGACCTGACACCTTGCGACTTTTTCCTATGGGGGTACGCTAAGTCACGAGTTTACCAGAACAAACCCCGTAATCTGTTGGAATTCAAACAAGAAATTCGACATGTCCTCGACGAAGTTGATGGGGAATTGTGTGAGCGGGTGATGGTTAATTTCATGGACCGAGTGATCATGTGTAGGGCTAGTAGGGGGGGTCATATGCCCGATATTATGTTTCACATTTAAACCTCAACACCTGAAGAGAATGGTGTGTTTTGTTTGCTTCTTTCAAATAAATAAATTCGATTTATAATAGCTTCAAATCTGGCATTCTTGTAGAGACACCCTTACATCAATTTTGCTAAGAAAATTTGCATAATGTTACGAATTTACTAAATAAACGATTTTTCATTGAAATATGGATAGAAACACATTTTTCTGCTTATTTTATTCAAGATGGAAACCACTATCAAATAGCTATAATAATTTGAGTGGATGCCTAAAAAAACCACAAAAATAAAAAAATAGAATAAAATTTGGTCTAAAAATCCAACAAATATTCTTTAAATGAATAAATAAATAAAAAATAATTGTTTTGATAAAAAGGAAGGTATAAACTGTAATAAGCTAAAAATTTCAGTTTTCTTCAACAAAAAATAAGCACAATATGACGATTTACAAATTTCTGAATATTGTTAGACTTAACTACAGAACATGGCTGACATAACATGACCGTTGACGTTTAATACCGTCTGGCACTCAAGTGGTTAAATAAATAAATCATTGTTAACTTGATTTTGTTGACCTTTACTTAATTTTATCATGATCAAATTTCATTGCTGAGGACAACCTGTTTTTAACAATTATGGAAAACTGATTTTTCATAGAAATAACTTCTTACTTTAACAGTTCATACCAGCAACAAATTAAATTGTAAAGTTGAGAACTATCTGTATATGAAATATTTTAGGAATTATTTATTTAATTATTATTATTATTATTATTATTATTATTATTTTGAATTAAATTTTATTAATTTATGTTATTGAAATAAAAGAAATATCTACCTGGTTTTGATTCTGTACAATCCTTTGCCATATGTCCCTCTTTGCCACATTTGTAACAACCTGATCCTTTCTTATTGCTATTATCAGAGTTTGTACAATCTCTGGATATATGACCTTCTTCACCACATTTATAGCAAGTGGATACTTTTCTGCTATCAGAATTGGTGCAGTCCCTTGATATATGACCTTCTTCACCACACTTATAGCAAGTGGATACTTTTCTGCTATCAGAATTGGTGCAGTCTCTTGATATATGACCACTTCCACCACATTTATAGCAATCTAAAATTTAAAAAATGTTTTTATTAGAAATTTATAATTATTCAAATTAATACATACCCCTCATTTTTCCCTCTCAATACCTCAAATTTATGATAGAAAATTATTTATAAATTTCAAATCAAGACTTCATAAATAATCATAAAAAATGTATTGAGATTATAAAGAATGAAAAATATTGGTAATATTTTTCATTCTTTATAAATATTGCCAATAATATAGTGAAGCTCCCATATCTGCAATTTCACTTAATACAGTTGATCGCAGTCCCAAAAATAAATCAAAATTAAAAAATACAGTAAAAAAAAACATAATTTAAATTCATTTTCATCACGTCACACAGGCATTGACAGCACCACATCATCAAAGAACAAAGAAAAGTAAGTAGGAATGAAGTCAGTAATGGGGACATGCCTGACTTCTGTCTCAATTCTTAGACACACAACTGATTTTTTTTGCAACAGGAATATTAACTAATCTGATCAGCATCAGTTTATTAAAGAAGTTGTTTAACCTCTTGCATGTTGCCAATTATTAAAATTAAGCCTAATTAAAATGAAAAAAATTAAAATCATCTCATTTAATTTTTGTCAAAATCTTTTGAAATTTTTAGATTATGTTTATTTTCTTTCTAACAACGTATATTTTTAATTTATATTTTTCAGAAGTTTTCATTCTTTATATGAAATCACCAAAAACAATTTTTTTTTACATGAAGATTTAGCTATCCAATGAAATAATTGATATCTTTGAATAGTAGCTGATCTTATGAATAAAACAAGCCATAAATGAAGAAAAGCTGTTCATATTTAAAAGTAAATTATATCAGTAAAAACCAATTAATATGCAAATTTTGATTAATGAATAATTAATAATGTTGTGTAATTTCAAAATTTATTGATGTTTTTTCCTTAATTTAAATAATTTTTAATATTTTATATATTTTTGAATCTATATTAAAAAACCCTCATGTAAAGAAAAAAATTGTCTTTTCTCATATATAAACAGCTATTAATATTCTTTACTTTGCTTTTATTGGACTCCCTAATGGTTAACTTTCTCCCTATGCCACACTTTCTGGAGTGTAATGGCTTGAAAAGTGTGGGAAAGGAGTGGTAGCAATAAAACAAAAAGTGCCATACCCTTTTAATAGGAGATCTTTGTTTATATTAATGTTTTTTTCATTTTGTGACAAAAATACAGCAAAAATGAACTAAAAAAAAATCAATGATTAATACAAAATATTGCTTATTTTAATAGAATTAAGCAAAATTTTCAATTATCTATAATATTTTTTTAAACTTTATGATTTTATAGTTCATACTTTAAAAAATTTAAATAACTATTTCAACATATAATTGGACAAAATAAATACAGTAATCTAGAATATAAAGAAGGAAGGGGAAGAAAAAGCAATTTTTCAAAAAACACTGAAATTTTTGTAAAACCAATTTAAAATAAAAAATTTTGGGCAACTAGCATTTAGGTACCGTGATCAGAAACTCATTACGGGTAAACACAACTGCAATAAACCACTTAGAATCTGCAAAATTGCAGTTGTAAAATTCTATTGTTTTATCTCTGTCGTGGGTGGCAAATGCTAATCAAGGGCATGCAACAGGTTAAATTTATATAAAGGAGAGATCAAATTACATAATTAAAAACAAAAAGTTAAGCAATAAATGTAATAGAATAGTTTCCACTTTGAATAAGATTTGTCAGAATTAAAATAATTTTGTTGTAAATGGATAGGATACACCAAAATTACAGTATACCACTTTAAAAAAACAGGTTTGCATTGATTACATATTACAATCATGATTTGTGATCTGTCATCAGGTCAAGTATATAGATTTTAATTGTTATTGAAACAATTGAAAGTAAATATGATACCAAATAAGTTGATATCTAGTAATAAAGCAAAAATAATTTAGCTTTAGAACAAAAATCAATTTTCAAAAATTTCCATTATTTTTACTATAATGAAAGAGAATAACAAGAAATTAGTTTTATATACAATCATACTTATAAGCATATAAGGCCTCTCCCTGACTTACATAAATTCAATTTACATAAACATCTTCCGTAACTTTTTTCCCAGATAGATTCAGAGCATAAAACAACTATTGTATTTTTACCAGTTACATAAGAGTTACTATTATGTAAGTTGAGGAATGTCTGTATCTCAATAGTTTTTAAAAATTCAATATAATATGAAAAGATGCCAAGTTCTTACCTTCACCATGAGTAGATGTGCTAGGGATCTGAAATTTGTTAAACTTCAGATCCCTACCACATCTACTCATAGTATCAAACTCTCCTCCTCTACATATCCATTTCCTAGAACCATGCATTTCTCATACCTGTGGAACAGTTGTTTAATCCATCTCTGTAGAAGATGGCAGATTTGGAGGTAAACATCTCTTCACAGAAGTATAACTCCTTATCATCGAAGAAACTTCCTCCTCATATATGTTTTTCCACATTTCAAATAGGAAAAAGTATGAAGATACTAGGTTTGAAGAATATAGGGATGGGGCAAGATTTCATAGCTATATTTCCATAGGAAAATGACTGTTTCTGCAGCTTGGCATGCAGATGCATTGTCAGATAACAGTAATACATCTTTTTTCCTTGATACTGTCTCTTAACTTTTGTAACAAGTTCCTGTAATATATCCCTATTATTGCCAACTTTTTTTTTGTAAATAATCTGTCAATATGACACTTTGCTGTCCCAAAACAGACTATATAACCTTGCTGGAAGGCCTGCTCTTGAGTCATCCTTTAAGTTGGTGTGAGATATGAATTCTTGTTTTCATCATTTCATAGTCTCATATGATGGACATTTCTCACCATACACAGCTGACATCTCTTTATGGTTTATTTGTGCAGTTTTCCCTTGAAAATGAAGGAACCATATTACAGCTCTATACAGTGGGTAATCGGTTAAAGAACAGTTCGGATAACGAACACTTTTTCAAAAGATTTTTATGTTTGGATAACAAACACCTCACAAAACAAACTGTGGGACCTGCAGATTGAGGGAATGACAGGTCAGCCCGACGGCTGTTTGGTAAAGCTGTGGCTTAATATTCTGGAAGATCCGGGGGTCCCACTCCTCCAATTTTTCAGGAGGGATCTGGACCTGACCCGTTGAAACCCATCTTTCAATCTTCCGGTTGACCCCATCATGGACGTTGGTCAGCCTACAATGACGACGGCTCTATAAGTAGCCGCCGCCAGATAAAAATATTCCACGAGGATATTTCAGCTTAACTAATTGTGGAATTCTGGGTGGAATCGGAAATGTGGAATTGACAGGTCTTACGACCTACAAGCGGTCCAGATTTGACGCGAGTAAGGCTGTCTGAGGCATCTCAGCGAAAAATGGAGAACAACATTGAATGTAAATTCAACAGCTTCTTTTATTCATTAAAATTATATGAGAGAGATACGGAATTTACAAATATCTTTCCCGACAAATACGGAGAGGAATACCTGCAGTTGTTGTAGTTCCTTAAAGTCGGAGTAGACGACACTATAGTCTTTAGTCTCTATAGAATTAATAGTCTTTAGTCCAGATGATTATAGGCACAATACAGCACAGATGGATGAATTTGACGGAAAAGGATTCTAAAAACTTCTTAGAAATCTTGTATAATTAATGACAATTTAGATTTCTTGAACAATCCAAACAGGAGAGGATGCACAACAGATCAGCCGGAACCGGTACTCAGAACCAAAGCCTCTAAGTCTTTTTGGAAAGAGCTTGACTTTTTGAAAAGAAAGTTGACTTTGTGAATTGGTCTCTCCAGCTCTTTATTTGGCTGACCTCTCCTCACCTCTCTCTCCCGGGGATGGTTGCTATTCTCTCTTACACAATCATCAGATATCTCAGGTGTCATCTATTTAGACTTTGAATTGATTCTTGAATAAACCTTCCAAGATTTATTGTCTAGTAAAATAATCAAGCAATTTGATATATCCTGTTTTCGAATCAAACTGAGTCATTAAAATTTATATCAATTGTGTCATTTGATATCGATTTGAATTCGCGACAATAAGAGGGGGGTTTCCGATCCCTATGTAATCTAACGGAATGACAGACTTTGGACTTGCACATTCGTGGACTTATAGGTAAGGATTGAAGAACAGTAGTTTTTCCCGATTAAAATGAACTCGCAGACAACTTAAAAACAAATCAAATATTTATTAAAGAAGATAGGAGAGATTTATTAAAACAAATCAAAGATTTATTAAAGAAGGTAAGAGAGAGATTTTAGACTTTTGGTGTTAGAATGGCATCCATACCAGGTTAAGGTCAATAGGCTTGGTTTCGGCCTTAGAATGGCATCCATACCAGGTTGAGGTCAATAGGCTGAGGATCTCTACCACGACAATGCTATTAATCACTTCCGAAAAATCCTGAAAATCTCTACCACGACAATGCTATTAATCACTTCCAAAAAATCCTGAAGGGGAGAGAAAAGTTTCTACCATGACAATGCTATTAATCACTTCTGAAAAATCCTGAAGGAGAAACAGAAAAGCAATCGATATTGGACAATTCTTTATCGGAAAATAAAGATAATAGATTAAAATGCAAGACTATGTATGTATGTATATATTATTGTTATTACATTAAACGTAGTAAGAAATTATATAATTTTTTATTTATGTTTTTTTGGGTTTCTGGAACAAATTAATCAAATTCCCATAAAAACCTATGGTAAATTGATGATCGGTTAATTTAATCAAATTCCCATAAAAACCTATGGTAAATCAATGATCGGTTAACGAACAATTTGGATAACGAACATTTTCTTGGAATCAAATTCCCATAAAAACCTATGGTAAATCGATGATCAGTTAATGAACATTTCATTAAAACCTATGGTAAATCGATGATCGGTTAACGAACAATTCGGATAACGAATATTGTCTTGGTAAATTGATGATCGGTTAACGAACAATTCGGATAACGAACATTGTCTTAGAACGGATTATGTTCGTTAACCGATCACCCACTGTATTCAAATTTGTCCAGCATGAGAGACCTTTTACTATCATGCTTCTAACTCTGATTAAACAGGATCTGTCAAAACAAGGCATGCATATTAGTAAGACAATAACCTATCATTATTTACAATTAGAGATCTATAACACACAATATAGTGAGGATAAAAATATTTTGGCCTCCTGTATATATGTGTTTGTATTTATTTGAAAATTTTAATTTCTTTGATTTATTATAAAAATAACATTCCTTTAAATATCTTTCGATGTAATCAAACGATTTTCCTTAATTTTAATTCACTATTGTTTTGATTTAGTATAACAGAAATATAAATAAATAAAACATTCAAAACTTTGATTTCAGATGGAAGCATTTGTTTGGATTTCATAGACAGTCTACAATGTTATAAATACTCCTTCCCAATGTTTTAATAGTAAGGAATGACGACGTAATTTTGACGTAATTTTTCACGCCGACGCGGTATAGTGCCGATTTACTTTTGTTCTCGACTGTACATAATTATACCAAACCAATCAGCATGAAATCAATCTTTTACATAAACTCTAAAATAAATCTGTTTCTGTTTTGATGGGTGAAATTTAATGACAATCTTTTGTGTGTGAATGTGATTCATGTGTACAGCTGCAATTTTCATTTGAAATTAGAGATGCAACAGATAATTCTTTACAAATATTTTTATCAAATACTTTGATATTTCTTCTCTTAATATTTTTGAGTATTAAGAGAAATTTAATATTTGATAGGTATATTTCAAAAAAATTCTCTAACTGTCAATTTACACCAGGAGTGGGCAAACTTTTGGGAGAAAGGGCCATATTGCATCAATGAAATATAGCCTAGGGCCAGACTTTAGCAAAGATCCCTATCCTTTACCAATAGCCTGTGGTTGAAAGTGAACCTAACCTTTAGTAACTTATCTGATTGGAAAGGGGCATAAAACAAAATAGCAAAAAAAAATTCCCAAAATACTGCCTTCACCTAATAACTGTCTGAGGTGATAAAATTCTCTTAAGAAAATTATGTGGCAAAAATACAAAGATCCTAAAGAGGTTCATTTGTTGACTAAGATATTATAAAAGGGTGACATATTAAAATTAAGCTAATTTTCTTAGATCAGCTTTCATTGATCAGTTATATGAATCAGGGTTTGAATAATGCCAGCAATCTGAAAAAAGTGAAATGCCATTTTCAGAGATGCTCAGCAGGATCGAAATTCTTTTAACTTTATAATTTAAATATATAATTTAATCATTTTAAATTTGAAACAATAATTAAAAACATATCTGTTTAGAAAATTGCCCAAATTTTAAATACAAACACCATGAAATTACAAAAGGTATTGAGTTGATTGACTGATAAAATGATTTTATTTGATTTTGAATGTATTTTGCAACCAATTTCTTACGCAATGATGTTTATTCTGGTTAATGGTTAATCAAATCTTTGTAAAGAAGAAAACCTAAGCACTAAGCAGAAATAAAACCTTTATTTCACAAAAGAACATTTTCGACCATTCTCCATTAGTCTACATCAGCTACCAGTAGAGAATGGTCGAAAACGTTCCTTTGTGAAATAAAGGTTTTATTTCCGCTTAGTGCTTAGGTTTTCTTCTTTACAAAGATTAGTTGCAGAATGTCTACAGCCTTAGTAATCAAATCTTATTTTTTTTCCCTTCCTGGATTTCAATGGCAATTGAATCTACATATAAAAACGTGGTTGCTTTAATTCTGGTATTGGTTGGAAAAACAAAATGAAATGGAAATTAATGGGATAATTCAAAACATCCAAATGCTTTGATTTAATTGCATGCACTTTTTTTTCTTGGTAAGAGTATAAAAGAAAATAAAAACACTCAGAAGTAGAGAAATAAATGAATTTTTTAGCAATAGTTTCTACAAAGAAAATTTATTTTAATTTCTGAAATTATTTTTTATCTTATGTCAATATTTTAAGTACAAAAATTCAAAGTAAAATATTTTGAAATATGCAATTCAATATACAAAAATCCAAATTACTATTATTTCCTAATATTTTATTCAAAGATTGAATTGATTTAAAATAAAGTTAAAATTCTTGAAAAATCACTAACATAAAATTCAAAATATGTTTTATAAAGCTACCTCCTAGTTGAACAAAATATGTAATCTATAATGGAACAAATACCAATGCAAAATTTTCTAAAGCTATTTTTCCAAAGTAAAATTTGTGTGATCAATTGAAAGTTTAGTCCCACAAACTTATTAAATTGCGATTAATTTTACATATTTATATTATGACATAGGGTAATCCATATCTGAATTTTTGCATTAAGTAGAAGAGCATATTTTATAATATATTTTTACATTGGGTTATATTTTATATTATTTATTTTTGTTAAATCTAAGATAAAATAATTTATTAAGTTAACATGTTTTATTGATGCAAAATAATATATTTAATCTCTATTCTATAATAAAATAATGGTAGAAGAATGCTAAATGATTAAATATAATATATCTATTTTAATTTCTTTTGATATACAATTTTCTTTATTAAAATTATAAAATCAAACATTAAAAAAAAATTTTTTCCATTCTCAAAATATTAATTTAAATCCATAGGGGTAAAATTACAAATATTCATGTATATATCTAAATTATTTTGGATTATTATATATTAGAAAAATAAAGTTATTGAAAACTCAAATAATATATAATAAATTTAATTAGAATTTTGAAAAATACAATTTATAAAAAGTTTGAAAAATACAATTTATATAAAGTCTGAAAGATACAATTTATAAAATAAAAGATTTTTTTACAAATCTTGCTGTGTATGGTATCTCAAAACAGTCAAAACACAATCCGAGTTTTCTCGTGCATGTTTTACAGTAATAAACAGTTTGTTTTCTACTTCCACGAATTTTCCGATCACTTCATAGTATACAGTCTTTACCTATTGATCTCTGACCTTGCCATAAAATGCCTTCCCACAAGCCTTCCTGCATATCTGTGGATGAAATCTTCCTCTATGTGTTGACTCAGGATTTATCACATTTTCTACAAGTTGCATTATTACTTTTTCTCTGAAAAAAAAGATGGCTCTTTTTTGGCAATTCTTTTTTAAATCGGTCAATACTCCATAGAATGTAACTATTCACCAGTGATACCTGTAAGATAAAAAGTTTTTAGAAATATCGTTATGTATAATAAAATGCCTTCCCACAAGCCTTCCTGCATATCTGTGGATGAAATCTTCCTCTATGTGTTGACTCAGGATTTATCACATTTTCTACAAGTTGCATTATTACTTTTTCTCTGAAAAAAAGATGGTTCTTTTTTGGCAATTCTTTTTTAAATCGGTCAATACTCCATAGAATGTAACTATTCACCAGCGATACCTGTAAGATAAAAAAGTTTTTAGAAATATCGTTATGTATAAAATAAAATAGTGTAGGAAATTGTTTACAACTAAAATAAGATATTTACCTCAAGTAACCAAAAATATAACTTTTGCCACCATTTTACTGACTTTCTTGTAAAAGAATAGCTTCCACAGTAATGGTCAAAAGTATCCACTCCTCCCATATTTCTCACATAATCTATTATTACCGTTTTCTTTTTTATCCTTTTTCTTACACCTCCTTTGGTTATTTGAGGAACATATTCAATTTTGGGATTATGATATGTTGACAGCATTGTTATTATTCTTTTGTCTTTGTAACTGAGAACCATTATTTCTTTATTTTTTGGTAACTTATAGAATTATGTAAGGATAATTTTGGAGCTGTTATTTGTTGCGGTAAGTTTCCTCTGTTTACTGGTACAGTTCCAGTCAGATGAATTTTCATTTTTCGTAGTTCTTCTGCTAATTTTGGTGATGTATAAAATCTAAATAGTGTAGGAAATTGTTTACAACTAAAATAAGATATTTACCTCAAGTAACCAAAAATATAACTTTTGCCACCATTTTACTGACTTTCTTGTAAAAGAATAGCTTCCACAGTAGTGGTCAAAAGTATCCACTCCTCCCATATTTCTCACATAATCTATTATTACCGTTTTCTTTTTTATCCTTTTTCTTACAACTCCTTTGGTTATTTGAGGAACATATTCAATTTTGGGATTATGATATGTTGACAGCATTGTTATTATTCTTTTGTCTTTGTAACTGAGAACCATTATTTCTTTATTTTTTGGTAACTTATAGAATTATGTAAGGATAATTTTGGAGCTGTTATTTGTTGCGGTAAGTTTCCTCTGTTTACTGGTACAGTTCCAGTCAGATGAATTTTCATTTTTCGTAGTTCTTCTGCTAATTTTGGTGACGTATAAAATCTGTCTGTAAATATGTGATAACCACTTCCATTTCTGCAGTTTGCTAACAAAGTTGTTATTAGATGCAAAACTATTCTACAGGTAAACAGGAGCCCAGGTCGGATTAGACTATTTGTGGTTTCTGTCCCATAATATGGGATAAAACAAGAAACGTAGCCTGCTCTATTACATAAACAGTATATGCGCAGCCCCCACTTAGTTGGTATTTTCGGATTATAGCACTTCCACTTCACTCTTCCCTTGAACCCAACAGTGCTTTCGTCTATTGATATATTTTTAGGTGGAATGTAAAATTCTCTGCATCTTTTATCAATGTAATCGGTTACACTTTTTATTTTTCTACCTCTGCACGGTTGCGTTGTTACTGGCATATGTAACATCCAAAATAATTGTATAAACCTCATCCTTTGAAAAATGGAAACCTATGAATCAATTCTTCGTAAAAATACTGTTTTAGATCGGACTTAGGATTCAATGCCATATTCATTATGACTCCAAATAATGCTTTTATTTCATCTAGATTCGTTTCTCTCCACTTTCTCCAAATTGAATATTTTGGCAATTGTCCAATTTTATTTATCTTCTGTTGAGCATAAATATTGGTAACTGTCACAATTTCTTTCAAAAGTTCGTCGGTAAAAAATAACTGAAAGTAACCTAATTTGTTGTCTGGACGATCCTGAATTGGAATTTGGAAACCACAATTTGGTACAGTAAATATAAAACGTCGTAAATCTCCGTCCTGTCTCCTATATCTTTTCCAGTTGGAATCATATTCACCTTCATCTGTTTCTTCATCTGTCTCTTCAGACTCTTCTATATATTCATCGTCATCGTCAGAATCACGAAGCATATTAGTTTCATTGTCGTCAGAATCAGAAAGTAAAGCAAGTTCTTCAAGTTCTTTTTCAGATAACCGTGGCACTTTTTTCTACCGGTTAGTTGCCTCGAACAACAGGGTTGTTGACTATCGGACAACATGGTGTTTCTTGTACAAAATGTAAAGCAGAAATGACTGTCTAAAAGAGGATACTTGTTTCTATTGTATTTTCCTTCTGATGTCATAAGTTAGAGGTCCCGTATGTTTACCAAATATGGTAAAGAAGATCGTGTAATGTTTCAATAATTGTTTGCACATGTGGTGTTTTAAAGTTAACTTCGAAAACTGGGGGGTGTAATGTTTCAATAATTGTTTGCACATGTGGTGTTTTACAGTCAACTTCGAAAACTGGGGGAATGACGTACAAACTATTGTTTATTCCATATAAGGTAAAAAATATAGAACTTTGTGACGTAAAAATTCTACAAATTACTTGTTTCGATTGCAGATAACACAAAAATTAATTTATTATATAAATTTTTGTGTTATAAAATATAAATAATAATATAAACAAATAATCAGCTGATTTCGAAAACCGTTAGATGTTTCCTGCCAGATTCTCGGTCACCGACTTCCGACTCTATTGTCAAGCATAGTATACAGGTAAGCTGATTTCGAAAACCGTTAGATGTTTCCTGCCAGATTCTCGGTCACCGACTTCCGACTCGATTGTCAAGCGTAGTATACAGGTAACTTTATTTCACTGATAAGTTAAAATTTATGAATTTTTAAATAAAACTTAATTTATCGAATTTTGTGTGTGAAAAAGCGCTAAAATCATATTATTTACAATTGCTGATAAGTTAAAATTTATAAATTTTTAAATAAAACTAATTTTTCGGAAATTTTTAAATAAAATTAATTTATCGAATTTTATGTGTGAAAAAGCGCTAAAATCGTATATTTACAAGGGCCAAACTTTCCCAAATTTTAATTTACTGGATCAAGATATCTGTAAAAATGAAGTAGGGATAAAATCTGAAGGAAATGTGAAACGTGATAGAGAGATATCTGTAAAAAAAAAGTAAGGATAAAAACTGAAGGATATGTGGAACATGATAGAGCAAGACGGACAAATTCGGACAATCAATTCTTGAATTTTGGGGGGTCAAAAGATCACAATTATATTAATTCATTCGGATTAGTTTCGAATTAAAAATTTATTAAAAAATATTGAACGTAAAATCAAATTTTTGAATAATACGATAGAAATGTGGAAAATATGATAGAATTTGAGATTTTCTAACCATTTTTTCTATTTACGCAAAAACTACGAAGTTATTAAGTTTTAAATTTTGTCTTGGTGACCAAGTCATTGGACCGGACGACGGTGGGCGCTTGTCTTGGTGATCAAGGCATTGGACCGGAAAAGGTTAAGTACCAATATATCTGACTGATTTTGCTGTTTCATTACATTAAGTAGTCTAAGTAGTAATATGTCGGTCTAGAAGTATGAATATAGAAGTGAATTCCCAGCGGGTCCTGATGTCACAGTGGTTGGCAGGGAAGTGCACCCCTCAGGTTATGACGTCATGCGTGTTCCTGGATAACAGTGGAAGCATCACGGATTGAAATCAGGTTATGACATTTCAGAATTATGAATATATGTTAACCTCAAGTAGTAATATGTTTTTTAATAATGAATCATTTAATTTTCTGTTTTGGTAATACATTTTTAAAGATAGGTTTATCGAAATTGTAAAAAAATACTTTATATTAAATTGTAAATACTTGGTTTTTGTTATGTTTTTTTATTTTATTGAATTAGTAAAAATATTTTATTTAAAATTTTTATATTAAATCTTTAATATCTGCCATTAATATTAAATTTATTTCTATTTAACTATAGTATGAATTATTTCTTATAACAATCTTTAATATTTCTTTGTATATGCAAACAGTATTGTAAAAAACTCTTAATATTGTAATGTTTTTGTTATGTTTTTTTATTTCATCGAAATTGTGAAAATTTTTTATTTAAGCTTTTAATGTCTTGCAATCTATAAAGTGTAGAAATAAAAATAAAATTTAAATCTTTATTGAAAATATAATTGCATGTATATAAAAATACTTTATATTAAACCGTAAATACTTGTTTTTGTTAAAAGAATTTCTATATTAGACCTATGTATTCAGGTCCCAACAAGTCTTACCTTAGAGATGTTTAATCAAAATCATATGAGTAATCTTAAAGTTGCTTACTCACTTTGTTTACGAAATAGTGTAATTAAAATTAGGTGTATGCAATCTTAATCAAAAGCAGTATCACCTACATATTCAAGTCTTATCTCATCTTACACTTTTTTACTATATGAAACATTTTAATCAAAAGCAGCTCTAAGTATTCTTCTTTGTCCGGATTGTTTATGGCTTTGTTCAGGAAGTGTATATAAGCTCAAGCTCTATTTTCTCTCGTAAGTACAGGCTTTAGTACCATCAAAACGCTAGTCATTTGAAAAAAGAATACATATTGCCAAGACAATGGAAAACTTTCAGAATTCCAGAGGTATGTAGTAGTTTGGCTTTTACTAGAAAATAAAAGTGTTAAAATAATTTTTCTGTTTAGTTGAAGAAAATCAAGAAGAATGGGAATTGCCTTTAGGAATAACCCCTGACGACTTGATGGAAGAAATCATGTAAATTATTATTATTATTATTATTATTATTATTATTACCTGTCTTCTAAAACATGTAAATTTATTTTTAAAAATTAAAGGGTCAAATGGTCGAGACAACCTTGCGATGACTGGCTGGCGTATGAAAATGATATGTGCTAAGTAGAATGGCTATTTTTTCAGCCGGACACATAGAATGCCGGAATCTCTCGATGATGAAATTCGAAGAATAAGGTAAGAAAAAGTTAACAATCCATTGTTTTATCTAAAATTAAATAAATTTTTTTAAAGTGAGTTGTGGGAGAACGTGCCTCCACTGACGGATTCGTTAGAGTGGAAATATTATATGAGAGATATGCATTATCTCAACTGGCTGTAAGTTTACTTTCTTTTACATAGTTATAATATTTTAAAAACATTTATAAAATACATTTTTTTTTAAAGGAAAAAAGAAAAAGAAGACAGGTAAGTAATATAGTCATTATTATTTCTGTTTTTCTGTTCTTTTCTAAGACCTATTTTTTCGTTTTTCAGAATCAGGAAGAACATTGAGTAAGTATGCGAAATTTTATTTTATTTTATATTTTCTTTTTAAAAATATATATTTTTTTATTTATAGATCCTCCCGTTTTGTTTTGTTTTCTATGCTAAAACCTATTTTTCTATTCTAAGACTATTTTTTGTTTTTCAGAACAACCGACCATCGGATCAAAGTGCCAAGTAAATACAGAAAAATAAATAAATTTAATCTTGTTGACACATCTGTAACACTCTTTTTCATTTTCAGAATGAAAACTTAAACATTGTCGTGAGATACAGAGATCTCAGTGAGATAGAGAGGTCCGAAGATTTAATACTACAGGCACCGAGTATATCTTTGAGGTAGATGTCACCAACCTCTCTATCAATGATTTCTACAGTGTATTCGACGAACTTATAAGCTTAGTTCTGAAGGACTTTAAACTGGAGGACATGATCAGGATAAAGCTGTCTCTGGATGGGTTGGACAGAATTATATACCACCTGTTCACGCAGGCCGATCAACTAACAACACAGTGACTGCTGAATATTTTAGAAAAAGTTGTGCAATCCAACGTCAAGGTTTCCCTCAAAAACATTGAAGTGAAAGTGATTCGAATAAGACTGTTGAAAGGAGGAATGGCAAACCTTAAGTTTCTTCATAGTTCTATGCACAAATTTCTCCTTAGAAAGAGGTGCATCGTTACAGTCTCGAGTGAAGACGAACTCTGTTGTTGCAGATGCTTAGCTTTGGGCATCTGCATGCATACTACCAATCAGAAGGATTTTACAAATTTATGGAATTTGCAAGGAAGACTTCAAAATGCTTTTAGATAGATATTTTTGCTTCGAATGCATTCGAAGCGAAAAATAGCTAAAAAACTTCTCTTTCGCTTCAAACGTATTCAAAGCAAAAACGCTCTATCTAAAAGGATGTTTACCTCTTGGCAGTGTGAAGGTAAAAGAATTTACAAAATTTCAAGCTTCACAGTCTGAATACCAGATCATCATTTAGGAAAACGATGATTTATCAGATGATCATTTATGAAACGACATTTTCAAAGGTCCAGAAAGTGAAAAATAAATATTTCTGCTTTTAGTAGAAAATCATTACTATTTAATAAAAATCATGACCAGGTTTCTATCAACACAGTATTTCTGCAAAAACTGTTTGAAAGGCTATAATTATAAGAACCACAAATGCAGCCATACCTGCAGATACTGTAATTCTTGGTCTCCTTGCAAAAAACACGACTGGAAATAGTGCAAGGAATGCAACAAGTTCTTTCCGTCTACAGACTTCTATGAAAAGCATAAGAATAACAGCAGCTATGATAAATACGTCACCTACCCCAACTGCCATAAAATTATGGAGAGAACCAACCTGAACTCACACAGCTGTGGCTTCTGCAAATGTAAAAATTGTAACAAAAAAGTCAATGAAGACCACAAGTGTTTTATTACAAGATTGCAGAGTGAGAAAAAGTTAAGCGAGCCCACAATTCTTTTCGATTGTGAAAGCACAAAAGAATTAAATTATCATCAGATCAATTTCATCATTTCAAGGAGAATGTGCAAAGAATGCATTAAAAACTTTAGTACCATCCCCTGTTTCAACTGCGAAGAGAAAGAATTCAAGAACGAGAAAGACTTTTGCGAATACCTTTTTATGCAGAGGAACAAGAACAGGGTTTGCCTGTCACATTACGAGAAGGGATATGACACACAGTTTGTTGTCAGGTATTTATTAGAAAACAATAAGACACCAAATGTCATCGCCACAGGAACAAAGTTTTTATCGGCCGAATATCAAGCTATCAGACTTTTGGACTCATTTTCTTTTATGCCCATGAAACTTTCTGATCTCCCCAAATCATTTGGTTTTTCCAAAACGACAAAGGTCAAGCTATCAGACTTTTGGACTCATTTTCTTTTATGCCCATGAAACTTTCTGATCTCCCAAAATCATTTGGTTTTTCCAAAACGACAAAGGGATACCTTCCCCACCTTTTCAATACAGAGGCCAATGAGAATTATGTCGGACCAGTTCCTGATCCCAAGTTCTACATACATAGATGGAATGACTCCTGTTGCGTGTGACCACTTCTTCCAGTGGTACAGCAAATAAAAAGTTGTTTTCAATATGAAAACAGAATTAAAAAAGTACTGCAGGAATGATGTCAAAATAGGTCCTTCTAGTAAATGCAGTGATACGTTACAGAAAAATCTGTGTATTGGGTGTTGACCCCTTGATGTGTGTCACCCTTCCGCAAGCCTGCTTAGAAGTATATTGCAGAAACTTTATGCCTGAGAAGTCGATAGAGATCTTCAAGACAAAGAACGACAAATATTCCCATATTGCTTTAAAATCGCTAAAGAAAGTGGAAAATGAAAGAATATTTATTCAACACACACATAACAGTGGAGAGAAGAAGATTGTGCTCTATTTTGTGGACTGTCTTTATAAAAATGAAATATTCAGTTTCCACTGCTGCTTTTACCATGGGTGTCCAGACTTACAAGCAGTGGGACATTATACCTTTCAAATCTGGACTAACCCATGAAGAAAGCTATCTACGGACAGTAAGCAGGAAACTATATTTCGAAATTTAGGATATAAAGTCAACGAAATGTGATAATACCATTTTGAAGATTATTATTCCAAGAATATAATCGATCCAATCAACATTCGCGACGCCTTATTCAGAGGAAGGGTGGAAGTGTTCAAAACTTTGTTTGACTCCGACAAAATTAACTACATTGACATCACCAGCCTTTACCCTTTAATTAACAAGACTTATTATCATCTGCTGGGCCATCCCGAAATAATCGAATGCAAGTTCACCAATATCTCTTTGTACTGCAATATTATCAAGTGCAACATTTTATCCCACATTACTTGTACATCCCTATTTACCAGGCCCTTACAAACGATAAACTTCTTTTCTCACTCTGCAGGACTTGTGCTTCTGAGAAAAATCCACATTCCTGCCACTCGAAAGAAGAAAGGGCCTTTCTTGGAACATGGTGCACCCTGAGTTAAACAAAGCACTAAATTGGGATACCAAATCATAGAAATTTACGAAGTCTGGAATTTTAAGGAAGGTACGAACTCATTATTTGAAAAATATGTAGAAACCTTTCTTAAAATTAAACAAGAAGCGAGCGGTTGGTCTCAAAATTGTGAAACAGAGGAAGATAAACAGGCCTATGTCAAGGATTACTTCAAACACGAATTTCCCTGGATCCCAGGAAAATTGAAAAAAAATTCCGGTCTGAGATCGATAGTGAAGCTGTGCTTAAACTTGTGGGGAAAGTTAAGTCAAAGATCCAACTTAGCCACTGTGGAATTTGTTAACTCTCCAGAAAAATTCTCACTTTTCCATAATTAAGATAAAAACATCAAAGCCATAGACATAATGACTGACAATATTTTAAAAATTACTCATCAGATGAAGAACAAACCTCTATCCTTTAGAAACAATAATACTATTGCTGCTGCTTTTACAATGTGCCATACATGCCTAATCCTTTAATTCTTATTTGGAGAAGTTAAACAAGTGAGTTTTGTACTGCATTACCGATTGGGTTATTTATTCAGGTAAACCTGACATACTTGTGTCCTCCTATCTGGGCGGGATGACCAACAAAGTTTCAGACAGTCTAAAAATTACGAAATTTGTGGGGGTAGGCCTGAAATCTTACATATACGAACTTTCGGATGGATCAACAGTATTGAAGATTAAAGGTATCACACTAAACTACCAGAATAGACATGTGATTAACCTAGACTTTACAGCGGATAGTGAACAACAAAACAGAAGGTGCCACCATTACCGATCTGTATGCTATCAAGAGAACAAAATACTGTTCTCTTGATAGCAAAGCTGTACTGTTCTCTTACAATGCTTGTAACTAGTCACCTGCCAACTGTCCAAAAATTTTTAATTCGTATTCGACAAAAGAAATCTAATCTAGCTACAACACCATTCCTTAGGGCAGCAATATTTATTAGAACTTGTACATATTTTTTATTTATTAGAATTGCATATATGTTTAGAATTGTACATATTTTTTATTTTTCAGTATATGTATATACAGTGGACACAAAAAGTATTTGCACACCTAGTTATTTTGCTTATATAAATAAATCAGTGTATAAAATGAGTGGAAACAACTAATAAGTGAAGAATAAAAACAAATATACAGAACTCAAATAATATTTGCCTGATATTAATGCAAAAGTAAGATATAACAACAGAAGCAACATTTTGTACAACAAAAAAGTATTTGCACATCTAACAAGATTCAGTTTTTAAAACAGTTAAACGTGACAATATGCAAATTAACAGCAGAAAAATCCTCGACAGTCGACAATACTTGTTACGTGATCTTGTGCTCAGCAAATTTTGTTAATTTTGGCTGTAATGGCTCCAAAGAAGTGTGAGTTTTCTACTGCCATTCAGGAGAGGATTATAGCTTACCATGAAAATGGTTTCAGTTATTGTGATATTGGTAATATACTGAAACTGAACTTTTCTAGTGTTCGATATATGATTTAAAAAAAGGAAGAAACCGGTAGCATAGAGAACAGACTACGTTCACGGTGTCCGAAAAAGCTAAATGGTAGGCAGCGGAGGGACATCATCAGATAAATATCAAAAAACCCATCAATAAGTTCTCAAGAAGTAGCCATTGATATCGCATCAACATCAGGGATAATAGTAAGTCCCCAAACAGTATGGAATATTCTCCATGATGAACAAATTAGAGGCAGGACACCCAGAAAGAAATCATATATCAATGAAATAAATAGAAAGAAAAGGCTAGAGTTTGCCAAAGCAAATGTGAACAAGCCATTAGAATTTTGGAAAAACGTGATATTTTCAGACGAGAGTAAATTAAACATTTTTGGTTCGGATGGAAAGAAATATGTATGGTGCAAACCAAACACATCCCTTCAAACAAAACATTTAAAGCCTACAGTAAAACATGGTGGAGGTCATGTCATGATTTGGGGGTGCATGGCTTATTCTGGAGTTGGCAATATGACCTTCATTGAAGGGAATATGAATGCTAGAGATTATGTTGATATATTGCGCAGTAATTTGTTGACTAGTGCAACAAAATTGGGCATTCAAGACTTTTTCCATTTTCAACAGGACAATGATCCTAAACATTCATCAAACATTACCAGGCTATGGTTGCTGTATAATATGAAAAACCAATTAATCATAAATCAACAATTCCAAGGGGATACACGCAATCGAAATGATCCTAAACAGCCAAACTTCCCCTAGCGGTTTATTTTTTGAATTAACTTGCTAAATTAATAATTAATTTTAAATTTATGCTACGGTGGTTCCACCATCTGTCGGATTAATAATTATTAATTTAAATTTAGGCTAAAGTGGCCCATCTATCATTTAATAATTGAATTATAATTTTTACTAATTTCCCGAAATTAAAAATTTGCCTTGGCCTGGAATCGAACCAGGACTTCGGGTATTATTATTAATTTGGCAAGTTAATTCAAAAAATAAACTGCTAGGGGAAGTTTGGCTGTTTAGAAACATTTGGAAAACCAATTAAATACACCCCCACAATCGCCAAACCTAAACCCTATAGAGAACCTATGGCATTATTTGGACTTACAGGTGCGGAAAAGGCACATTCACAACAAAACAGAGCTTAGGTCTGCCCTTGGAGAGGAATGGCTTAAAATAAGTGTGGAAACAAACAAAAGTTAGTGGAATCAATGCTCAGCAGATTAAAAGCTGTAATTGAAGCAAATGGAATGCACACTAAATACTAACTTAGCTGTTTTCTTTTTGAAACATACTTTTTATTTCCTTTTGTAGATGTGCAAATACTTTTTTGTTGTACAAAAATGTTACTTCTGTTATTTTTTACTTTTATATTATCATCAGTCAGATATTAATTGTGTTTTGTATATTTGTTTATATTCTTCACTTAGTTGTTTTCCACTCATTTTATATACAGATTTATTTATATACAGTGAGTGCAGAAAGTATTCATACACAAATAGTTTGCTTAAAAACATGTCTGCGGCTGAAAATCTAGAAACGTAAAATGTACAACAACCAGTCAGATACATATAACAGGATGTGATACATTAAATATTTAAGTTATTTGTATTGCTTGTTATTATTAAATATTGCCACAGGTAGGCCTCGATTAGTGCGAGTTCGAATAATGCGATTTCGATTAGCGCGACTAAGGCCTCGATTAGTGCGAGTTCCAATAATGCGATTTCGATTAGTGCGACTTTGCAAAAATACAGGTAGGCCTCGATTAGTGCTACTTATAAAAATGATTCAAAGGCCGGGAAATCAGAAACACTAAGTGTAAACTTATAAAAATGATACCTTTTTTTTCAGTTAGTGCGAGCAAATATTCGATTAATGCGAGTTGTAAGCATAGATTCAGTTAGTGCGAGCAAATATTCGATTAATGTGAGTTGTAAGCATAGACTAGTTAGTGCGAGCAAATATTCGATTAATGCGAGTTGTAAGCATAGACCCTACACGACGCTCTTCCGATCTCAACTTATAAAATTGATACCGTTTTTCAGTTACGATATTCGATTAGTGCGACTTATAAAAATGATACCGTTTTTCACTTAGTGCGAGCAAATATTTGATTAATGCGAGTTGTAAGCATAGACCAGTCTTACTAACAAAACTCCACCTCCTTTTAGGTTGTCAATTAACAAATTAACGTTAATTTTCGGTTAGTAAAACCAGACAAGGAACAATCCAAGAATAGTCACTTGGCTTCAATGGGTGAAACATCAGAAAGATGAGCTTATTTGCTAATTATACTTGTGAGGTAGCTATTATTTGCCTATTATACTTGTGAGGCCAGCTCCACCTCCTTTTATGATGTCAATTAACAAATTAACGTTAATTTTCGGTTAGTAAAACTAGACAAGGAACAATCCAAGAATAGTTACTTGGCTTCAATGGGTGAAACATCAGAAAGATGAGCTTTTTTGCCGTTAGCTATTATTTGCCTATTATACTTGTGAGGCCCCGACTTATAAAATTGATACCGTTTTTCAGTTAGTGCGAGCAAATATTCAATTAATGCGAGATGTAAGCATAGAACTTGTGAGGCCAACATGGCCGGCAAGCCCGAGGACATTGTTGACAGGCGTTGGCCTAAAGAGCAATGAGTGGCACCCATAAGGACGGGTAATGAGGTTCGGCAGATGGGACAGAAATAACATTTAACAAAACAACTTCCTTTATTAAATAGACTTTAAAATCAAATTACAACTCTCAACATTTGAGAGAGATACCTGTTTTATCCTGATTATGATGACAACCACAGAATTTAACATCGGCTGACCGTTGAAGGATCAACGCAAACTGTAAAGTCTTTAGTCCAAATTATCGGTCTTTAGTCCTTTCTCAAAATTTGGCAAGGAATTCAATGATGAAAAGAAAAAAATTGATGCACTAGTCACAGGCAGATGATCGTTGAGGAGTCTAGTGGATTAAACGAGGCCTCTGGACTTGATGCGATCTCTTGGTGATACCCCAGAGTAATCGGAAGATGGTCGACGATAGGACGAATTCGTTGTCACGGAAAAGAACGAGTTCAGCGAGCAAGTTAGAGCAAGCAAGCCACGATCGAGGGTGCAGCAGCTCTTAAATACCATGACCTCCTTTTTTCCGGGGATGTTTTTCTCTTTTTCTTACAGATGGTTCAGGTATCAATTCTTAGATTTTGAATTGACACCTGAATAGACCATTTCGTCAAAATTCATTATTTAAAAGAACAATAACAAAACATAACACGTCTGTTATCATATTGCAGCTTTGGTGACAAATTCCTTAACTCATCTCTGGGGGGAAGATTGACCCCCACAATACTCCCAACTTTGCAAAATGATCTATCGTCATCAAGATAGATCCATTTTACAACTCATGGTCAGACTTACTCCCGACAACTAAATATTACATTTCTCCATTAAATAATTCGTTAAAATTACAATTTTCACAGAAATGTAAAACAATTCTTAGAATTCAAAATTCCAAAATATAAATTAACATGTCTATGCCCTTAAATGTGTAAAATTATCTCTCTCCTTTATTTTTAAAGTTTCTCTAACTCTAAATACGCGTTTATTGGATACGTGGTCACCATATTACCGAGTGTTTTTAAAGTATAAATAATAATAATCACACGATACACATATTAAATGTATATATAAATTTTATTATAGATCCAAACAAGATGGGCACAAACACAAAACACCACTTAAAACCTGTCTGGCAAAAACGACTCAAAAAACAAATGAAATCAGAACTGAACTAGGTAGACCCACTCAATACAGAAAAAACAACACATCCACAAAACTCATGAAATCTATTAGAAGGATTTTCAGAAAACTAAAAACACACGCACGCCATGAAAACCACAACACACACATTAACGAATACATAGACACACAAAACAGAAACTTGCAGCAAAATCACAATGCCTGAAACGATACAAAACCAGCCTATCATGTAAACCTAGATAACACATTATTCAAAACAACGAAAAGACATTCTACAGAAACATAAACACTAAAGAGCCTAAGCAAACACAAAACAGAGAAATACCAACACAACAATCACTCACTAGATTCTGGTCTGCCCTGCAGGTAGTGCCAGTTACATCAACCAGAAAGCCAGCTGGATCGCAGAAGAGGAGACACGCACATTAGATGTTTTATACCACCATTACTTACTGAAGAACTCACAAACACAATTAGATACACTCACAACTGGAAAGCTCACTGAAGAACTCACAAACACAATTACATACACACACAACTGGAAAGCTCCTGGTGTAGATGGCATACAGAATTTTTGGTACAAACGTTTTACCTGTCTTCATGAGTTACTGGCCAAACATCTCACACATCTCATTCATGAATCAAAAAACATATTTCTTTCCACACAGCATCACTTTCATGAAACCCAAGAGCACAAACACCGGAAACCTACAAATGGCATCACTTTTCATGAAACCCAAGAGCACAAACACTGGAAACCCATCACAATACAGAGTCAATCACATGTTTATCAACACTATACAAAATTTTAACCTCGTGTATCACCAACAAAATATATGCACACATTGAAGAAGACAGCATTCTCACAGAACAACAGAAAGGCTTCCTTAGGATAAATATAACAATGAGAAATCAAATTTTTTTTACATATAAATAATAATACAATAAGGAAATTATTTTTATAATAATTAATTTTTTATAATTATTCATATATCCATTTAGTATTTCCGTAGAAGTCACATGGGGTGCAAAGAGTAGCTGATCATTGACATAACAACACTAAAACAAGTACACAGACAACACAGATCGACAAAACTATACTAAAACAGGTACACAGACAACGCAGACACTTACTCGCAGTTTACATAGATTACAAAAAGGCATAGCATACCACATTCATGGCTCATACAGACACTACAAATCTACAAAATCGATACTACATACATCACATTCCTACAAAACATAATGCAACACTAGAGAACAACACTGCACGTCACCATAAATAATCATCATGTAGCCACAGAACCCATAATGTATTAGATGTGGTATTTTCCAGGGTGATTCCCTCAGCCCACTTTGGTTCTGCCTCTCCCTAAATCCATTCTCTAACAAACTGAACACATCGAACTGTGGCTACGACATTAGACAAAAGGTGAAGTAAAAGGACAAAAGTTGTACACTTCAACAAAGGTGAAGTGTACAAGTATTTGGGATTCCAGCAAGCCAGATTCACAGAACAGAAGAAAACTAAACAAACATTGTCAAAACTATACACCAACAGATTAAATAACATTCTCAAAACACATCTGAATGAAAAAAACACAGTGAAAGCCATTAACACATTCGCCATACCTATACTGACTTACTCCTTTGGAGTGATACAGTGGACATGGACAGAACTTGAATCACTCCAAAGAAAAACACGAACAACACTTACAAAATACCAGTACCATCACCCAAAATCTGCCATAGAAAGAACTACTCTCCCACGCAAGGAAGGACGACATGGCCTCATTGACATCTAACATTACAACACAGACACATATATACAATGATAAAAAACAACATACATCACAACTACACAAAGCTATTGTCTTGGCAGAGAGAAACATATAACACCATTAAATCTTTAGAACAACACTCCATACCAAATAGACAACACCCCACACATACAAGAAAAGAAAACATCTTGATGTAGAAAGGAACTCCATGGCAGACACCCACACGACCTTCAGAAACATTTCATAGACGCTAAAGCGTCAAACAGCTGGTTAGTCAGGGGGGATCTATTTACTGAAACAGAAGGGTTTATATTAGCAATACAAGACCAGATAATAAACACGAAAAACTACAGAAAATACACACTAAAGGATAGCACATTAACAAATGACACTTGTAGGGAATGCCACATAGCACCTGAAACAATTCAACACATTAAGTCTGGTTGCAAGCTGCTTGCACAAACAGGTTACCTGCACAGACACAACCAAGTAGCAAATATAATGCCCCAAAAGCTTGCAACAAAATACAAAGTAATAAAGTTGCAAGCTGCTTGCACAAACAGGTTACCTGCACAGACACAACCAAGTAGCAAACATAATGCCCCAAAAGCTTGCAACAAAATACAAATTAATAAATGTGGGGGTCACGAATTGCCTCCCCCGAACGGAGATGGAGTCGGGGAAATTCCAAGGAAAGGGGAGACGTTTTATTAAAACAAACGAAGAGAAATACGACGACAGTTCGAGTTGTAGCTCGCGAACTTCGTCCATCATAATAATAAATCGAAGAATCATGTTTATACCAAGTGTCTGCCAGATAATCGCTAATCGACACGTCTCGACGAATGATCGAGAAATAAACAACTTTGTTCTCAGCCCGGGAATAAGGGTCAGAAAGGTCACGGGTATTTAAGAGCCCATGCCACCTTCAATCAGCGCTTGATCCACTACTACTATTGTTCTACCTGTCCGCCGCCCTTCCCAATACCACGTTTTGATCAACGCCAGTTTCCGCAAGTTCTACAAAGTCGTCCGTTATTCTCCGCCTTTACCTATTTTTATTCATTCAGATTATTTTTATTGGTTCTTGATTGAGGAAAAGACGACTGTGTGAAACATTAGTATCGTTCACCAGATCCTCCGTGTGCTCCAGAAAATCCCATTAGTGAAATAAGGACTAAAGACTATTTTGTGTCGGAGTCCGACATCAGTGTTGTATTAGTCATCAACCTTTGGATATATATATATTCAGGTACTTCTCTTTTGTTAAAAACCAATGTTAAAGATCTCTCTCTAATAAAGGAAGTTGTTCATGTTGAACGTCGTCTCTGTTTCATCTGCCGAACCTCATTACCCGTCCTTACGCGTGCCGCTCACCGCTCTTTAGGCCAACGCCTGTCAACATCGTCCTCGGACCTGCAGGCCTCACATAAACACACTCACACCATACTACAATTATATACCAGACACAATCCTAGAAAACTTAACACACAAGATGTATTACGATAGAACAATCCTAACAGACAAAACCATACACCACAACAAATCAGACATCACTCTCATAGACAAACAAAACAAAGTTACCTACATTATAGACATCTCAATACCAGACACACACAACATCCAGGATGCATTCACCCAAAAATTAGCAAATACACAGAACTCTCACAAGAAATTAAACGCCTCTGTGGAATGCAAAAGGTAGTCATAGTACCCATCATTATTTCCTCAACAGGAGTAATCCCTCACACACTACACAAAAGCCTCAAAACTTTAGATCTACATCCCAACACATACATAATACTACAAAAAGCATCACTACTCAATACATGCAACATAGT
>AYEL01079953.1:0-13739 GCA_000484575.1 Olivierus martensii | reverse complement strand
GCTAATCACATAAAAAACTACAGGCGATTATAAAAAGTACAAAATATACAAATTTTAGTCTGCCTCCATACATATTCTTTCTCATATCTCAGAAATTAAATTTTTTTTAAAGTAAATAATAATACTTTTGAGCCTTTGGGAATATACATAAACAACATGCCAAAATTCATCAAAATCAAAAATCATGCAGCGACCACCATTGGCTGATTTAAAATGGAATGACCCCTATCTGAATTCCTCTTGATATTTTGCCACGTGTACTTCTTATTTTGCGTCTCGTAAACGCAGGTAGGGTTTTCCAAAAGAACTTATTTGATGAGAGTTGCGACCGTGATAAATTTTCGACATACAGACATTTTGCCCGTTTTAGAGCTTGAATAAATAATTTATCATAATATTTAAAAACAGTATAGGATACATTCTCCACCGCTTGTAGTTCCTTAAGCGGATTGATTTAATTTTTCTGATACTCCTTGTGATCCAAGGCGAGCTAAATTTAGATTTAGTATGAAAAATGGAAACATTTCCAATCAAAGATTTATGAAATTCATAATAAACAAAATCAAAAACTGACTGGAAATCACTATTGCTAGCATATATTTGTGACCAATCTTGTAAACCCAGATCCGTAGAAATTCCAAGCAAGTTTGCTTTGTTCCAATTTTATCTTAAATACAAGTCTCTGTCATCAACATCATGTTTATCGTTCGTAGCTTTATCAGAACGGAATGTAAACATTATAGGTAAATGGTCAGAAGGGAATATAAAAGATGTCTCTAATAACGACAATTTATAATTATTAATTTTCATAAGATTATTTTCATTATCCTGATACAAAAGATTTCGACAGAATATTAAATCCAGAAAATTCATATTTCTTGTTGGTTTTTTCACAACTTGGATAAAGTCAAAATAAAAATGTACGCTCAAATAACGTCATATCTGAAGCAATTGGCTTACCATTTATCCAAGTAATATTGTGTAAGTTAAAGTCTCCAATGATACAAAGAATGTATTTTGGATATCTTTTTACATAACGACTAACATCTTTATGCAGCTTGACAATTGTGTTCTAAGTCATGACCATTAACAATGACAGGAGGGAAGTATACTAAACAAAATCCCAGTTGAAGATCAATAGAAAACACAATCAAGTACATATCTGGGTATAAAGAAAAAACAGAAAAAGTTGACGATCTCAAGACCATTAAAAGTCCTCCTCCCTTATGAAGTTCACCATTCACCATAAATGGAAAGTACCCTATTCTATGACAATAATTTTCAATATCAAAGTTATCATTTTGAGTCAGCCATGTTTCAGTCAGAAATATAAAATGATATTCCATGTGCAGTAACGCCTCAAAATGGCATAATTTATTCCTTATCGAGCGAACATTTTGATAAAAACATACAAAGTACTGATTATTTCCAAAAAAATTACGATTTATAATCTCGTGTATGAGCAGACCGTGAACTTTATCGGTCGGAACTGAGTCGTAGCTGTGCGGAAATTCTCTAATAACACTATACGAAGAAAACGTAAAGGTCGAAAGGTCAAGCCCAGTAAATCTAAGACAGAAAGAGAGATGCTATAACGAAAGACCCCGGAGTTACTTCGTGCCCACATTGATGTACTATAAAATAATAATAACAACATTTATGATTTTATCTGATCAGTTTACTATAATAAATGTGAATAATGGTTTTCAGGAAATATTTTCTGAAGATCATATCAGCTATAAGCAATTCACATAGGCTGCATTAATACATTTATTTTTTTAATTATTGAGTATTTTTAGCTACATATTAAATATTTAAGATACAGAAATTATGAACAATTGACTGCTGATTGCATTTGGGAGATGATGACCTTGTTGTAACTATTAAAATTTGAATTTAATTTATTATTGTAAACTTACAACAATTACTGCACAGATGATTACTGAATTGTAACTGTTAAAATATGAAAAATGTTTAAAAATAATAAAATTATAAAAATATCAATAATTAAATTTGTGTGTGAAGCACTATATACTTAATTTATTCCTGGAGAGTTGTTATAAATGAAAGCATTATTTTCCATAACTGTAGTGCTGTAAATAGTATTTCCATTCCTGAAAATTCATTTCATCTTCCAAAAGTATAAAATGCTTTTTGCAGAAATGGAGGCAAACTATATAAAATTCTTATACTTTTATTAATGTAAAATTAAACAATTTAGCAATAACATAATTTTCAAATATATATATTTTTTATATTAAATACTTGTTTTTGTGTAATATTTTTAGGTGTTTTATTAGAATTTCATTTTCTTTCATTTTTGTAGAAAATTTTTACTTCTTAACTTAAATTTATCAAAATTTTTTTATCATCAATTTTTGCACAGGAAAATTTGTTAATATTACAAAAAATAACATCTTACTTTTTATTAATATTTATTTAAATTATTGCAGATGTTTTGGTCATTTATTGTTGGGATGCTGACAAATTTAGAATCTCTTCCTTTGGAACGTATTCACACTATGTTAAAAATGTTTGCAATGCCTGGTCCCAATACTAGTGAGTGTGGAATTCACGAACTTCGTCAGTTTCTAGATAGAAAAGTTCGAGAACAAAAACTGTTATATTCTGGAGGACTGTACAGATTACCTAGGTCTAACTCTTGATTTTAAATTTTTTCATTATGTTAAATTAATTCATAAATACATTCTTTTGAATTCATTGTATATTTTTATTAAAAATAAATTTATTGATTGACTTAATAATGAAAATTTATTATGTTGAATTAATCACAAACATTAATAAAAACCTCTTAAACTGAATATGTTCATTGTATCATATGTATAAATATAAAATATTAATTAAAATAATAATGTTATATTGTGACACTCAATGAAGAATCTATTTGATACATATAAAAACTTTATTTTTTATAGTAGTAATTCCATATCCTTAAATACATCTATGTACAGAATAATTCAAAAAGAAGTATACATAATATTTCAAAAATTTGGATAAATTAACTTAAAGCATTTTCTTTTCATAAGACAAATATAGATTTTTTACAAAATTTCAAATGAAGATATCTTGAGTCACATAGCTAGTTATATATTATTTCATTGTTACTTAGCTTTTCTCAAAATAAATATCTCTGATAACAGATTTCACTGCTTTGATTAGTCTGTATTATAGACTACAGATATATAGTGGTACTACAACTTTCACATAAGTAACATAACATTGTTTCCACTTAAGTTGCAGGAATTAATATCTTTTTTATATATTCCATTCATAATTGTGACAGTATAATATTTAGATTATTCAAATCATAATGGTAAACAAAATACAACTATAGGATGAAATCAACAATCTTTATACAGTTAAGGCATGTCTAGATAAATATTTCCTGTGATATCTTTTCAGGAAAAAGAATACATTGTTTTGAAATAGTGCAAATCACATTCATTTTTAGTAAGTCTCATTCATGCTTGAAGACTTAGTGAGTCATAGATATAAATATTATAACAGTTGACTTTACTATTTAAGTGAAAAAGTTTTGTGTGATTAAACAAATTATTCTAACACACTTTCTTTTTCAAAATCACAGCAGTATTTATATCATATTTATTGTTTGATTTCATAATTTATACCATGAGATTTCAAAATAAAATCTTTTGATTGATATATGTATAAAACAAATTTAAGTGAACTGTTGTGTATTGTTTTTAAATACCTCTCTTACAGATGTTATTGATGATGTAACAATAAGATCTCTCAAAAGATATTTCTTTTCAAACTAAATACTAAACAAACTGATTATTAGATGATATGGGATGAACTCTTGCATAATTATTACAAAAATAATTTATTTTGAATAATGCAAAATACTTTTTAAAGTTTCCATTTTCATTTATACTTCTGAAGACAGAAAAACCTTGCATTTGCTTCAAGAAATTGAAAAAATAATAATTTTGACAGATTAACAATTGATCAGAATATTTGTCATATGTGCAGTTATTATATCTACATATATTTATAAATTAAATAGACTCTAAGTAAAGAAATTATACTTGAAATTTTCATTTGTTTTGATTGCTAAATTTCCTTGTCAATTTTTTTATTCTAATTCTTAAACTAAATGGATCATCTACAGTTTAATAATTATAATTAACCAAAACACCTCAAGGATAAATATAACAATGAGAAATCAAATTTTTTTACATATAAATAATAATACAAGGAAATTATTTTTATAATAATTAATTTTTTTTATAATTATTCGTATATCCGTTTAGTTCTGTTACGAATCCCTTCATTGTTTAAAAACACTGTTTTGGTTTAATTGTTAGCAACCTTCACGTGTCAACCAAGTGAAACCAAAACAAAAAAAAATTATTTTTAAAATTAATCATTATTACTTAAAAGATTTTTCATGAATAAAACAGCATATGGCATATATGTAAGGGTAGTTTTGTATAATTATCTACCTTAAAAAATTAGATTTTTTAAAATATATTCTTTAATGCAGATTTAATGCGTAAATATGTCTCGACTGTTAAATTTAGGCTTGTTAAAATATATATTATGTGGCATGAAAATTGCACTATCTAAAATTTTAATCTAGTAAATGCACTCGTAGAAAATTGTATCGATTTTATATCGACGTTGTAAATATCAATATAGACGGTAAGAACGGACGTTCAAAAATGCTAATAGGAAAGTACACCGACTCGACTATAAATAACAGCAGTGTAGTAAAAATCAGGTTACTGCCTTGACTACGAATAATAACAAGAAAATGTAGGACGTTTTTTCGAAATATTAAACAACTGCCAGGTAGCGTACATTTAAAGCAGTATCTTAATAATTGCGAATAATCTGATTCGTTCGTCGCACTTCATATCCGGACAATAATGAAGTTATCGACCTCTGCAGGATATGAAAGAAAAACTTGTTTAGTAACAATTCCGTAGAAAGGAAGGGGGTCGAAAATATTATTTGAATCTCTGTGTGGACGATTAATTTATATAAAAGAAAATAAAATAAAAATTATACGATGGACTGACTGTGTATTATGTTTGGGCGCGGTATCCAGGTGTCGGGACAGGTGTGACCCATCCAGGCACCTGTTCTACCTTTAGACACCTGGCCGGTGTATCCCGAGTTAAGTCAGTCTCTAAGAAGAAGGAAAATGAACTGTTGTCCCGCTCTCGGGACACTGACCTCAACCAGAACACTGTGCCGGTTAACCAATGAAGGATGAGATAAATAAATAAAGACGATGTTATGTTTCAAGAACGACTAATTCTCTTACCAATATCGGGTTTTAAATTTTTAAGTATGTTTTCAAAAGCATGTAATGCGTATATATATCACGGGAAATTTAATTGCGGATGGCTATTACCTAATTTGTTCTTTGTGCGTCCATTCACTTTCTGTTCTGGTGACGTCATGGCATGATTCACGTTAAGTTCCTCTACACCGTTCCCATGGCAACGTATCAGACGGTAGCCGGACTAAAGAAGGTCTGACGTCAAGATAAAAATTATCTTTTTAATAAATTTTATAAACAAACAAAAAAACACGTTCAGTTTAAAGTCGAAAATATCCCGACATTTTAATTAATGTAGACTAATTAAGTATTAAAGGTGGAAAATGAAAAATTGGTGCATAAAACAACAATAATTATACAGGAAGTTCTACGAGATTAATTTTAAGAGATTTAAAAAATACTGCCAACAAAACAAATAAATTTTGTGAAAAAAAAGAAAACATTCAACCGTTTTAACATTTTTACGTTTTTTAAAAAATCAATAAAATTTAAACACAGACGATCACCTGATATTCTTGAGATATTCGAAAATAACAAGTCATTTTTATAATTAATTGAGCAATATTGTGCACATTTTTTTCGAGTAATCTAGGCATAAAATGATTATTCATTGTGAAAGTATAATAACGAACTCAATCACAATGGTTTGTAGTGGCTACTTCCTGTACCCTTTACTTACAATTGCTTCCTGTTTGGGTTTCTTTTTGGTTTGTTTGCAACCAGTTCATTGTAACAGCGTATCTTTTATTCATTTTTTAATGATTTAATAGGCTAAAAAATGCATAAAATGGACAATTTAAAGGCATTGAATTGAAGAGGGTATACGGTACTTTATAAGCTTACAGAAAACGAGCAACGTGGCTCTAAAAATTGTAAAAACAACGAACGACTGACTGGTATAGATGCAACCGCCATCCTAATGAACTAAAAATGCGCAGAAAACTACTCAGAATTAAGGACAATTTCCAAACTTTTACAAACTGCATCACGCAATGTTTACAAAATAGCGTACGTATATAAACGATTTACAAAAAAAAACAAGTTGACGACGTAGAGTTGTTTGGTAAACAGGATAGTTTTGGTTAAATCCGTAAAAACAACGTTAGTAGATGAAATTCTGATAAGCTATCGTAATGACGTCATCTAAACGTCACGATGACATACTGTATATTTGTGAGCACACATCATATATTGAAATTTCAGCATTACACAGTATATTTAATTTTAATTTTAAATCAACTCAAGCTTTGCAATTATTAATTAATAAAAGAGAACTGATAGCCAATTTTAAGTGTGTCTGAATCACATTAAAAATCCAAACTTGTTTTTTTTTTTAATTTAACTGATCTTTGCATTGAATATATTTTTTTCATTATTTAATTTTGGATTTGTAAGAATGAACAACCATTTTTTAAGCGATCTAGAAAAGTAATCATTTATCACAATAAAAAAAAATGGCGGCATCAGTAGAGGAGAGAAAAAAAATTGATCCGCTCGACATGACTGCTCATCTGTATGCATTCCATCATTTAAATTTTCGATTTAATATAATCGAATTGCAAAAAAATAAATATTAAATCTAGCTCTGAAATGAAACTTGCAAAAAAATTTAAATATTTTATGGATTTGTTGCTTTTAAGTTTATGGTTTTTGTTCATAGGGGGCTTGGTAAGTAAATAAGTTTAATAATATATAAATGGAAGGCTCGAAGCTTTGCATGTGTGTGTATATATATATACATACATTTATTTATTGCTGTAATCATAGAAATGTTCGACAGAATGAATATATAACCTTTAATGTTTACAAAAATAGTTATCCATCATTTGTATAGCTCCAACGATATGTTAATTGATGAAATCTTTTATTTTGAAAAAAATGCATATTGTTATCACAGGCGATTTTGAAATTTTATAAATAAAAACGTATATCACCACAAGTTAATGCACTTTAAATAGCTACGTATGCGTTTATTTATAGCCTCAGAAATTGTAATTGACGGGAGTTAAAAGTTTATGGAGTATAGTAAAATTGTCGTTTCTTCCTCGACAGTGTTATGCAAATACGATGCAAGAATTTTATGTTTCTTAATTAACTCACCTTCAAACAGATCTATAATTAAACAGTAGCTGATGATTCGAACGAAATAAAATACTCAAAACATTCTTCTGAAGAATGGATTGTGGAAAGAGAAAAAAAGAAACTACAATCATGATGCCAAACATAAATAAAGATAATGCAATTATCTGTATACAAGTGTAAAGTTATCAGTCATAATCAGTTGAAATGGAATGTATCGGAACAAAGATCAAAATTATGTTAATTATGACTGATTTCCTGCTCTGTTGAGACTATCATTAGACCAATAAAACAAAGCAAGGACACGAAACTTTGGATAGCTTTAAACAAGAAAGATTTTTTTAGTACCTACGCGATTATAATGCTGGTGAATGTCTATCATAATGTGATTATTTACTTGGTCCTAGAGACATTCGTATATATAAAAAAAAAATAGTTCTTCCATATCATTTATTAATACATACAATGAATCATGTATGAAACAGAATGACATTAAGCGATATATCTATCAAATAGAAAATTTTCCCTTCTAGACTCTGCTACGTCTAGGCAAAAATAATATACAAAAGTTGTTTGTTTCGAATTTCGCGTATTTTTATTAATTAGAAGTCCATCTGATATTACTTTGAATTTTCATTCGTTCGTGCAATTGTGTTACGGATATATTGGCAATTTATTTTTTTAATTTTGATTACGAAATAGTTTACGTCATACAAACTTTAGTTTTTTTCCTCGGAAAATAAACGCGCAATTATCGTGTAACCCAATAAATAGTGTTTAAGATTTCGTCGTGTTATCGGTAAAAACGTGACCCCTGTTGTAGTTTTTGGTTTCACCCAGATAGTAGTTTCCCTACAAGGTCAGAGTCGCTTTCGTAGGAAACTTGGATTGGGAAATCCTCGCCGTCCTTACATCAGCCGAATGACGTCATTAGCGACGTGTGACGTATGCTGGAAATTTTCAGCTTCGACATATGGTATTGTTGTTAATTAGGACAGAAGGTCGTATACCTAACGGATTGACTCATAAAACACCTGCCATAGACAATAATAGATGTAAATGCGGAACAGGTTAACGTCCTTGTTTTAACCAAAAAGAGGTTCTGTCCCATATCAAGGTTGACAAGGCACGATCTGTTATCATCTCGTCCGTTCAAATCCTGACATGTTGGAACGTATCAGCCGAGTAGTTAACACCTGAGGAACAACATCCTGCTTTCCCCAAATTTATACAGGAAATGGGCAATGAAAGCAACAGCTGTCTAGTCTGGACCAAACAGGTTCTATTGTCAACACTATATAGGTAGACTAACGTTATGTTTTGATTCAGATTTTCGTATTATCAGTTATATGCGGCAGATTAGGTCAAGGGAAATTAGAACAAATTTTATGTAGAGATATGCCCTTGACCCATATAAAAATTTTGATGACACCAAAATAAAAGCGTAAAAAGTGGCTGCACGTACTCGGAGAAAGAAACACTATTAAAAATGACATTAAAGTAGCTTTTATTTTAAATTCTGCTTCAGAAAAATACAATTTCATTCACACAAGAATAATAATAATAATTATAATAATAATAATAATAATGGCTTAAAAACATTCGTGATTAAAACTGTACATATAACTTGTGATGTTTTTCCCCCTTATTTTTAACCGATATAAGGTAACAAATGTACCATAAACCAAGCTCCCCAAAGGAAGCCTTAAATACATATTTTCTGCCTGTTTTCAGCAGAATGAATACGAGAAAAATAAACTATCATCAGTAAACAACATTTTTTTCATATATAATTTGGTCAATTGGACAGTTTGGGCCCTCCAACTCCTCTTGACTAACGCTGCCTTTAAGTACAACGGTTTCAGTCTAAGTCAAGGAACTGGTAGAATGAAATAATGCTCGATGCCTTGTTTTAAATACTATTTCCGGTTCATACGGTGAGCGCTAATATAGGAGTACATATTTTGAAGGACTGCGTGGAAGAAAGGCCGCCTACAGCCTGTTTCGCGCATAAATCGGGTAATGATAATCCCCTTCTTAGACAGTTTTGCCTCCTTTCGTTATTCGTCATTGGATAGGGACGGGTTTTGACATTTTTCCTTTGCTCCGCCGTCCGAGCATTTCCTAAAAAACCTAAACCTTGAAAACTAGATCTGAAAACTGATACCAATCCACATATTTGTTCTACGTCCATGGGACTTTCAGGAGAATCTAGATAAGTATATGAATCTGAATCACTGTTAGTATCCGTACAACTTTCACTATCGCTGTCACTGTCACAATCGACAGAATTTGTTCTCTTGACTCTCCAATTTGTCAAGTCACTAGAGACATCGTAACAGTCTCTTCGCCTCTTAACCCTGACACTTTCATCATCATCATCATTTTCCAACTGTCTTCTTTTCAGGCACCTTGTTCTCGTGGAAGATTTTTCTTCTTCGTCCATATTAAAATCGGATTGTTCTGTTTTATTTTCACAATTATCAAACGGGAGATCGCCGACATCATCCGGCTGACCACGTGACTCGCTGACATCACTGGCGTGTGTCGCTAGGCAACCGAATACGTCGTTAGGCCTAGATTCGGTGTTGTCGTTTTCTAATAAAACGTCTTTATCCCCGTTTAAAACGCGTTCTTCGCTTATATTTTGGTCCTCACTTACTTTGTAGGTGCATATTTCGTCCACTACGGTATTCCTGACTCGTCTCAAAACGTTGGCTACCAGTACATTCTTGTGTAAATTTGAATTGCCACGTTGGTTACGATACGATGCTATCTTGCCTAAGGATATATTTATGAGTCTCTGCGTTTCCGTTTCTAAAACCATTTTTGGAACACCACATACAAAACTTACACTACCATCCACTAATCCTCTTTCAGAATGACGGTTGTAACGATTGCTAATCTGTTTTTTTCCAACCGGATAGGCAACTGACGTCACCCTATACACGGCAGCCAATAAGAAACCAGTATTTTCTGAGTTACAACTACATTAACCAATAAACGGGCTTGTTGTCGGAATACATCATCGTTGGGAAAATCCAATCAGTCGTTTGAGAAGAGGCAACGTCACCACACGCCATGTCAGAATTTCCATGTTGATGATGTCAGAAATAGTAAAGTACTGCTCCCTAGCGAATGAAAACTTTAATAAAAAATATTTCTTTTTTTATGATTTTAAAATTTTCGCTAATTTGGAATTTTTAAGGTAATTATACAATTAAACTAAAATATTTATAGTAATAATAAAATATTTTATTGGCCTGTTTCTTGGAAATATACATTTTAAACATTTCTTGACTGATTATGGTTTTATACATAAAATATATCTCTATCATAAATCAAAATACTAGTAAAATAAAATTTGAATATATTACAGATTTCAAAATTAATTCTGAATTTGTTTAAGATGTCGATAGGATGATAAATTTATTGACGTCACTAATAATATTTTTTACAATCTGTTATTAAACAAAATACTGCATCTAACCATTGTTTCCCCAGCTGGACATTTATGAACTGAAACCATTAGAAGATAGAAATTATAAAGAGAAAGTAATTTTTATTATTAACATGTAATTAAAATATGTTATGACAAAGATTCAGATTTTAATTGTAATTTTTAAAACAACAGCTTGAATTCAAAATGCAATAATGATAATAATGGAATGTTTTCACATAGCCATCCAATCAGGATTATTCTGTCTTTGTTATTTTACATAGTTTTCAACCAGACATTACTAAGCAACGAGGTATTCCAATGCCTACCAAGGACTCCCACAAACACAGTCTGATCAGATGAAGAATGAATGGCTATTCTCGGTTTCTTCTGGAAAAAACTCTGAAGGTGTAGGACCTGGGATTGAATTCGAGTCAGATACAAGCCAATTTGCTTTTGCCACACAGCCATCTGATTGATAAGGCTTTTATTGCCGCTCATATGAGTGTATAGAAGCGTACTGTATTTACAACTAGGAGGATTGCGTTCAATTCCCGAGTCCCACATCTCGAGATTTTTCAGAAAGACCTGTCGATCAAGATGGTTGAATCTCATCCTCCATCTGATATCTGATCTCACCAATGGCATGTGAGGCTCGTGGTGGAAACTAGAATGCTCCCAGTTTAGTATCTACCATAGGAAAATGGCGTAAAGCCAGAGAAGGAAGAAAAGGCTTTCATTTATTATTGCACATTCTGATTTTATTCACGTTTGGGTCGATCCGATTGCCGCTAGGTAAAGCTATCGTTTACTATTTTGGAGGATCAGATTAAATTCCGTATCTCATATCTCAAGTTTTTCAGAAGGGATCCGGACGTGGTCTATTGAACTCCATTCTTCAAATTTCTGGTTGACTCCATCATGAGTGATAGCCAGCCTGTGATTGATTCTAAAAATGGCTATCGCTCAACATATTCATTAAAATATTCATTTATTAATTCTTTATATGATTTAACAATCTATTTAAAAGTAGCCTAATTTTATTAGCGTTTGAAAGTCCTCTTCTGCAATTGAGTTTAATCAATTTTACTGTTCAAAAAGTAGAAAAAATTAATGCATTATTGAAAACTGAAAAATAAAGATAATAAATATTAAAACTTTTTCTAATATTGTGATTTTAAATCAATTTTGTAGAGAAAAATGGATAATAAAGTATTCCCTTCTATGATGAATCCGAGTTTTCAGCAAAGATATCGAATGGGAAAACTTCCATTAACTCTTATTCAGGAAGAATTTGATCAATCAATAAAATGGCTGGTATATACACTCTCATTTAATTACTTTCATGGTAATATCAACTTTAAAAATTACTTACAAACTATAAAAATATTTTAATTTTCAGATTCCTCTCGACAGTTTGGATTTCTCCTATTTTTTGCCAATATTCTTTGAAGGTTTGCTTGAAACGGAAGAACCTTTTGAAATGATTGCTGATGTAGGTCTGCATGAATTACTTAGAAAAGGAGGATATAAAGTCAGTTTAGCTCTTCCATATCTCATGGATCCTTTGTGCCGTATGTATCCACAATTAAATCTTTAATTTTTTACATACCATAATTGGGAAAATTTTTACACATTTCTGACAAATTTTAATACTCTAGAAATTTGGTAATGTATATGAAAGATAAGTAACGTAATATATCTATATAATGACATTATTAGAATGTTTTATTGACTTTTTACGCCACTTCTTAATCAGTGATGATTTCTAAGAGGGGAACCAATCCAGAACCTTTATTAGATTGCCTACATCTCTAGTGAATAATCCGAGTAGGAATCGATGAGCAGGCCCGGACCCTTCATATAAACTTTTGAGATATAGGACACAGATTCGATCTCGGTCTCGTCGATTGGATGGCCGCGAGTAAAGTACTAGCTTACTACATGAAGGACCGGATTCAAATTCCCAAATGCCATACTTCCAAAAGTTTTTTAGAAGGCTTCTAAGCTGGGCTTATTGAATTCCATCCTATAGCAGATCCGATTCCATCAAGGATATGGGTTGCAAATAATGGAATTGGAATACTCCTCATTTAATAACCGCCGATTCCCTTTTATGTAGTTTAATGCCGATTTCTGCCCGAGGAGTATTATACGGTGGAGCATTACAGTGCCCACCATGAGCCAGCCGCTGATACTCTGGGTGGAGAAAGCTATCAAGTGGAGGATAGTATTCAACGAGTCGGGCTCGGACCCTTCCTGAAAAAAATGGACGTGTGAGATCTGAAAATTGAATCTGATCTCTAGATTGGAAGTGTGCTTCCACCCTAGAGGCCGGATGGTCCTCTAGGGTAGAAGAGAGCATCCGACCGAATAAAGTAACCGCTGATTGGAAAGTGGTATAAAGTTACACGTTAAAAAATATCACTAAAAGATAGGACTAGTTAATTTGTACATGGCTGGAATAGACTGGGTAGATTGAAACTCCACATATAAAGAAATTATTCAAAGAATGGGACTCAGATCCTCTAGTTGAAGCTTTTCTACACAGCCAATCGCGGTTCAATTTCCTGTCCATAACTACACCGTTGAACTCCATTCTTTATCTAATTATCGACTGATCAACACACTTCCACCTTGCAGAATTGAATTCAATTCCAGCACAATTATAGAATTTTAGGAGGAGTCAGAACTGCTTAGTATGTAACTGCATGAAGAGCAGTGGCGGCTCGCCCATAAGGGCTGCAGGGCTGCAGCCCTCCCACCAAAATGAAAACATTTTTAAATTATTATAGCTATTACATTACTATACAATTATTTTACAAAAACATATTTTTTCCGTTCGTAGTATATTTATTTTTGAATTGTAGGTACTAGGTACCTCGATAG